>KI628910.1:0-19000 GCA_000503235.1 Sclerotinia borealis F-4128
GCCAATTTTTTTTTAATAATATTAGAGAGTGCTAAAGGGTGCTAAAGAGTGCTAGAGAGTGCTGGGAGTGCCAAAGGGTGCCAGGGGTGCTGGGAGTACCAAAAGAATGCCAAAATCTTTTTGCAGGGGTGCCATTAATATCAAAATCTTTTTGCAAGAATGTTATTGATGCCAAAATAAGCAACCCATACCTAAACCACCAAAGCTTATATTGATGCCACTCGGTACTATATTTACTTTTTTTTTTTGTGGATGTAATTAGATGAGGTAATAACAATTATAGAACTTGAATTCAAAAAGGAAAAGGGGATTGTAAGACTGCCAGGCAACGTTGATGAAATGGGAATCAAAATTCTGATCTCGAGGCGACTTTCTTTCGGAATAGTATCTAAATACTTACCTAATGACTTCAAGAACCTCATAAAGTTAAACAACTTCAGCGCATGATAAGATCAACCATAGCTATGGCTAAGCATAACTCAGAAATGGGAAGGAGATCTGCGAAGGCCGTCTTTCATGTGAATCATTTCCTGGAACTTATCAAAAGTTTCGAGGTTGAGGGATGGATGTTGATGGTGAGCTTCGTTGTCTTTGGCCTCTGAGACTGCGTTGTTGCTTTTACTTGATATTGTCATGGCTCAGGAGAATAACTCATATCAGATGTTTTCACCATAGTGTGCGGTCATGGAAAGCAACTCATATGCCCGCGAACAATCATCTTACTATGTGAGAGTGATGGATTTGATCAGTTAGTCATTGTGAGGTAGTCTCGGATTACAAGCATCTTCATCTTCTCATAGACCGGCCAACCGGTCAAGTCATGCTGCAAAGGATATGGCTGTGTAGCGTCGGACAATACATCTTATCAGATCAAGACATTGAAGGTTGGAGGCACGTACAAAATAAATATAAACGACAATGTTATCAAATTACGAGACTTGCGTTGCGCGAAGCAATGGATCTGCTACTGATATCAGATGGATCGATATCATATGAGAGGCTACCGATATTGATCTCACAACTTACTCGCAGATGGCCCCTGAACTAGTGGTTGTTTCTGCATCAAATTGCACACAGGAGGAGAGTTGTCAAGATCCTTTCTTAGAGGATACTCCTCAGCGAGGTAGATGTATATCGCATAAAGAAAACGACTTGATGTAACATGGATTTCCTTTAGTTTCATACTGGCATCCACACTGGACTGCGAATCCGCCTGTCCTTTGAAGCATGAGCTAGGCGGATCACAGGACCTTGGATTTAACCCCCTGCATACGCCTGCACGGTTTGTCTAATAGCAGAAGGCTCGCCGGCTGAGCCAAAAAATGACATTTCCCGATCCGATGCTTCAGGCGTGCAGATGAAAAGATTTGATTCCTACCTGCGTGTCTCAAAAACAATCCCCAGCAGTGAGGTTCTGTTTTCCTGATATTCGCTCTACCTCCATGTAGCCAGATTCATGCAGGTCCTTATTGATCCCCGACACGATCTGACGAATGAACTAAAATTTAAGTGCCTGTGAGTTTTTGAATTTCGAATCTTCTACCCAATCTTCACGGAACCCATTCCACCTGTAATATAACGGCTTTTGAGTAATGATAGTCTAGAACTTAGGTGATGTTGCTGATATGTGCCTAGATGGAGGTGGCTTGTTGACGTGACGTATGAGTTGCACCCCCCAATCGAAGAACCAGCCTCAAACGACGGACAGTGAGGCACACCCAATCCAGTATCTCGTTCCAGTTCTTGAAAAGAAAAAGAAAAAAGGAACGCTAGTGATTTGTTTAGTCTTACATAATGCTAACGCTGGCCAGAGGGAACGGATCATAGGGAATAGCAGAGTAAAAGTAATTGGGCGAGTCTTGCATAATGGCCGTCTTGGCGAAGTCGATGATTATCTCACACACAATTCTCCCATGCAGACTGAAAGTTCACGAAGTGCGACTTGTACTGTTAGTCTGTTATACACGAATGACGTTACTATTCTATTGGTGTCTGAAGGTCATCGCTTGGAGACTGGAGTAAACAAGAAGCACATCAGTCACGCCACCACTGATATTGCGGACCGACTTGACTTTAGGCTCCTCAGCACTGATCAATACAGCCATAAACTTGATGATCTTCCAATGAGAAGTGAATAGATGAGACTGGACCGGATCAAGTGTAAGCGGGAATGTTCTTGTGGTATGTAGTCCCTCGATGTTATATAGAGGCATGAAATGACGGATGAGGATGTAGCTGAGCTGTCCTCAGAAGATAAAGTACACATAGATGTACGGAATAATGCAAGTTATTTCTGTGCTGGGAGTGCTCAGATTTAATCACTTGAAGCGGCTTCACAGTTACAGAGGACATGGAAGAAGGTAGATCTAACGAATCTATCTGGGGCTATAGCGTTGCAGTGTATCTGAAACGAGGTCAGAATAGGCTTGTCAAGTGGGACAAATTGATATTCGAAGAAACGGAACACACTGTTGAAGATGGGGATAACTTCGAGTAACCTTGCGGGGAATATTTCGTATTCCAAAAAGGTACGATATTTTGGGATGGGCATGAAACCCTCTCCTAGCTACTACACTAAAGGCTATGTCGAGACCAAGACAACCATCTTCCTCAAAAAGAAGAATCCAAAGCTACGCCATTTCTGCCAAACCGATTCAAACTACAAGTCGAGGTAGTCGCCGGCTAAACATGCGTACTTGTTATGTTCCCTAAACTCGTGAACTGACTTGACATATTCGAAATGAATACCGATGCTTCTGTCATTTGATACCCGATGTCAAGTTCTCCAGCCGAATTTAACCTGTCATGTCGCTTCTAGTCCCCAGCTATCCAGCCCAGAATGACGGAGCCCGAGAAGTCTGAGCAGCCGTCACAGAAGTGAAATATAATTTGTACCAAAAACTTTCGATGAGCCAGCCAGATAGAGAGATAGATGTATAACGTAAAAACCCCTACGACCTTTGCTATGAGAATGCAGGTCGAATTATATAACGTTAAAAGCTCCTCTCACAGGACAAAAGAACCAAATGACGTTGTTCTTCATCTGCTTGTGGTATAATACATAACCGTGTTTGCGGGCGGAAGGAATCGGGACAAGATCTGATTCCATCGCAAGTCATTTGAAAAGAAGCACGTGGAAAGAAAAGCTCACTCACTCTTACCTAATGATTCAGTGCCACAATTGCACAGCCACCGCCACATCTGCCACATAAGAAGCTCTTCGAGACCATAAATTCTTTCTATCCATCATCCAACTACTTAATTCATCCTCTACTACTACAAAAGAAGAAATTACCACCAGACGATATCACTAGTCATTCAAAGATACTCAAAGATCCTCAAAGATACAAAAATGCCATCCTTCACCGAAACCCCCTCAACTACAGTCAATGAAGGTTCCAACACCACTACCGCGGCCGATACCTCAAACAATCAGTCGACACAGACAGCGCAGAAATCCGAGGCTCAACTAGAGGCCGACAGACTTTACGAGGAGAGGATGGAGGAGGAGTATGCTAAGAGAGAAGGTGGTGCTTAGGATAGGCGAGATGCTATCGATATGGAGAGGCATCGCTGTCGCGGTTCTTCAGTGGCGAGTCTGCTGCACCTTATCTATACTACCGTGAGGCGAGTAAGGCTTCTGGACTCCTAGACAGGGATTGAGATATCATATCTAGGGGGGGTTCTAAATGTAGCAATCAATGATATCATTCCCCTCCTCTCTCTTTTACCATCATTATTCATCCTCGGTCATGTTACAAGTGCAATCCAAACAATGCCCCTCATCATCTCCGTTTTTCGGAGATACGGAGTATCACCCATACCTACAGTAACATCTCTTGTAATGCAAATGTTCTGGACAAGCCCGAACGAGCGTTTGCACGCCTGTGGGATGGACAGCCAATCCTATCGCATGTATTGTAATAAAGCCGTTGAGATGGCCAATGAGAAAACATATATTACCAAACATGGCGGATACCGAATTTGTGATTAGAGCTCCGGATCACTAACGGATCAATGCATTAGCACTTGATATAAAAACGTCAAGGTCAAAATGGAAAATAATCAAAAATATAAGAAGTAGTACTTACCTATTACCTACCGATATCGGTAAACTGAAGCTTTGGGAGAAAGTCTTGGACCAAATTTTGTAGATCAATACTGTATCTCTAATATATCTTCTTATTTTTATCTCCTTCAGGATAAGTGTACTATGTACAAAGAAACAAACCACTAGCCTACTAGGTACCCCACGCCCTATATGATAATAAGTGACCAATCATATTTTATGTATTACCCACGTTCGACAAATCAAAGGATAGGTAATTGAAGGTAGGTCAGCAACAACTTTATATAAAGATCCAAAGATGGTCTTATTCACTAGTAATACATCAAGGTACGAACAACAATTATTAGAGAATCAAGATGATCAAGAATTAGAACAATACCTATTCTAGTACTCTACTTCGATATCGAAACCATCAACTTTCTTCCTCTGGAATAATAATTTGTAGGAGATATATCTTCATTGAATGACATCACAAATACAACTCACAAATACAACAACATCTCATCTTGTCATACAATACCATTTACTGAGTACATTTATCAAAGCCATGTCTCTAGCCGCTCTTAAAAACCTCTTCTTTTATCAGACACTCATTCCTAAATCACCTCAATTAAATAGGGAACGAGGAGTACCAAAATTCGATTTTAGCACTGCATCTACACAGCCTCTCCTATCATCAAATGGCAACATCAACCCAAACTCAGCAGCATCCACTGAGAGGAACCACGATGATGATGATGAAAGTACATTAGATTTAGAATCTCAAGACTCAAGATCGGAGAAGTCGTCTCAGAGGAAAGGATGGAGAATTGACGCGAGAGTTATTTCGGATGCGACGATTGGTCTGAGTGATGGATTGACGGTACCATTTGCCTTGACGGCGGGTTTATCGGCTTTGGGTAGTACGAAGGTGGTTGTTTATGGAGGGATCGCTGAATTGTTCGCGGGGGCTATTTCAATGGGTTTGGGTGGATATCTTGGTGCTAATAGTGAACTGTGAGTTGGCTCCTTCAATTCGATGAAATGTGGAGGGAGAGTATACGGAGGGATAGCGGAGCGTGTCGTCTGATTGAAGATTATACTATGAGTATTTGCTAATGATCTCAAACAGTGCATCATATCATGCCATACGAGACGAGACCATAGAGAAAATATCCACCGATCCTCAAGCAGTTATTTCCGACCTCGTCGAAGTATTCAAACCTTACAATCTCCCCAAACACACTCTCGAAGATGTTACTAATCATCTCTCCCAATCCCCGCAACTCGTTGACTTTGTAATGCAATTCCAACACTGCCAAGAGGAACCTGCCGCATCTCGCGCTCTACAATCCGCTTCTACAATTGCGGCTGGATATTTCCTCGGGGGTTTATTACCTTTATTACCTTACTTTTTCGTAAGCCATGTTTATGAGGGATTATTAATCTCGATTGGGATAATGGTCATCACATTATACATTTTCGGATATGTGAAGACGGCTGCGGTAATAGGATTTAGGGGGTGGAAATGCATCCGAGAAGCTTGTTTTGGTGGGATTCAAATGGTCGTAGTGGGGAGTTTGGCGGCGGCGGTGGCGATGGGACTGGTGAAGTTATTCAATCATTATGAGGATGCTGGGGTGGGTTTTTGAGTGTGAATGGGGCATGTTATGTTATGGTCTAAGGAATTTATGGATTGATAATGGCGTCAGATGAGAGAAGGGATAGGATAGGGTGTTCAACATGGAAAGGAAGGGCATTTGGATGGCGTTCAAGGAAAATATACTCTCGAGAATATCGATCGAGCTGTTTTATTCCTTTCTGTATCTAGTCCCAAAATAGAGACGGCTATTTAGCATAATCACAAATCCTGAGAAGGGCAATTGAATTAATTCACAACTGAATTTGATGGACTTTGCGAGACTAGGTTGATAGAATTAGGACTTATATACTCGAGTACATGCATCCTCTATATACCATGTTCCCGCTGTAGCACAAAACCCTCCCATCATTTCTTAGTCAATAACGGGCGGCAATATGTAGCTTTCACATTTATCTTAGTAATTTCTGTTAACAACCATTCTCTCCACCTTTTCCCTCCTCAAGAAAGAGACCAAGATTTCTGGTTCCAAGTTTTATTCTGTGCAAAGAACAATAGTTTCGCTTCTTTTCCAGAAACGGAAAGGGGAAAGCTAAGGTGAAAATATATGCGTTTTGGGGTTGTGATATTAGTGTAGCACTGGAAGGCTATATGGTGATAGAGAGGAGATGATGAGGTCGAGGTCGAGGGTGGAACTGCTGGGTGCGATGAATATGAGGGGAGAGGTTTGAGGGAGTTTTGATTTTGTTGGTTGATGTTGTGGTTGTGGTTCTGGTGGAGAGTGAAGAGATTGTATGGCTTTAGGAGGGGAAGGGAGAGGAGGGAGGTGATTGGTGATGGGATAGAATAGAATAGAATAGAATAGTGGCTCTGGATCTGGATATGTTTGATTATGTCATAGTGATGAATAGTGGATATCTGAGGGTTGGGGTTAGTAGTATAGTTTATGATATAGCTATATATATATAGGGTGATATACAGCTTCAGTATAGATGTATGTATGTATAGATAGCTATATAACGGAATGATAAAAAGCCTCAAGTTTCCTATTATACACGTATAATACTCGAGCATACCTAGGTAGCCAGTACCAGCGAATAAGAAGGTTCGTGTATTTCTAGGGTTCTCTGTTATATGAAGATTTGATTATATTGGATTCATCATCACCATTAGAGATCCATGGGATTGGAGAGACTTTGAAGACTATCGAACTACGGGTGTCAATGATTCATGACTGACTGACTGACTTATCCAACTAAAGTAATGTCCTGTGTCTATGAGTGACTTTGTCAGTACCTACACTTTCCTCATCAATAGGAACAGGATACGAGGCCCGATTCTATCGGTCGGGATCCTGTAAAGCCCATCAATTTCATTTATGAAATGATAGAAGTCTGCTTGAGGAATCGGAGCCGCAGAGAGTAAGGAGTGTTGGCTGATTATTCAAAGGAAGAGTCAGGTGTCGATGACTCACTAGATCATAGCCCTGAGTATAGCTTCTCGAACCTATTTCATTTATTAAAGGTCTTCTGCTTTTTGTATATACATAAGCACAATAGAACTTTACTTTGCGCAACTTTTCACATGTACACTTTGTGTTCCTCCCCTCTTTACCCCCCTCTCCCTCCCGCGGAAATACCACTCGAACCTACTTAACAGACAACAGTAAACGCAACCCTCGAACAATATTACAATGACCAACTACCCTTCACCAATTCTCCTAATGATTTTCGATATCCCCCTACCCTACCTCTTGAACCATTTGTGCTTCGATTTCTCACAACAAACTTACTTCCAAGTTCCAAAACCCCCATTCGCCTTCTCAATTTCCAATCCGCAACACCCACCTACCCACCTCCTAAAACATCACCCACCCCCCCTCGTACCGAAACCATCTTTCCCTTTCCTTTGCCTCCATTCTCACCCCTTCCCTCTCTCAACCCCGCAAAATCCCACTGAAGAAAAGAATATAAAATTCCAATCATCATGTAGAAAAAAAAAGGCCTGAGCTAAGAGCACTAATCTAGCTCTTTCTGCATGTTCTCCTGTATATTCGACCAACGTCATACACACACAATACAGACGTTGAAATAAACAGCCAAGTTTTCCACTCGGAGAGGCAATCAGAGAAGCTATTAACTGACACCGAAATATCTCGGAAGAGGGAATAAGTAATCCTGATGAGGTGCCTTTCCAGGCCAAGAACTACTAGCACTTTAATATTGCTCCATTAAAGCTTCCCATCGAACCCCCACCCCACACCACCTTTTTACATATTCGAAACTTCGGCGGCTATTCTCTCACTCCCAACACACCACTTACCAAGAAATATATATCCAAGCCATATATCTAGACTTCAGTTGTTCACACAGTCTTCCTTGAATCTCTACCGAGTGAGATCTACCTGTATATTAAGCATTAAGCAAGACTAGGGGGAGATGGGGAAACACTGTAAAATCCAAGCACGAGATAAAATCATCATGATTATCAACTGATTATCTGAGCTTGAGCTTCTTGAACTACCTACACCATCCCATCCCATTCCAGCACCTGTAGCAAATATACTCCTCCCTTTGCCTTCCCCTTCTTCTTTCTCATCCAGTCCTGCCCCCACTTCATTTAACCAATTCTCGACGACCGCCATCTGCTTTAGCCACTACCTCCCATTCTGACTCTCAATTATACCCATCAAGTCAGAGTAAACCACCCATATGCAAAGATAGATGCGCTCTTCGCTCGCTCGCTCATCACACATGTAATAAACAATTAAGCAAGCAATCCCATGGGCTCCAATCCGCCAATATGTGTATGTGATTGATTCGCAAATGCGAGTCATATGATAATCATAAAAGCCGAACCATCTACTGTATCATCCATTCATCGCCGCAACGATAAAAAAAACTGCTACCCCAAATGCCCATCCGCCCACCTCTCACGGTATTTTCCATGAAGATGACTTATGCTACGAGAAAATCTCCCCATTGGCCTCCACACTCATCGGACTACCTCGATTATTCGCCGCTGCCTTTGGATTCCTCCTTCGAGGTTTGAGTCGAGCACTCGCACTAGCCCCACCGGGTGCAACATCAATACCTTCGTCACTGTCCTCGGCATGCTCGACCGCATATGCAGTTGCTTCATCCAAATCCCTAATCTCATCTGGTCGTTTCCTCAACCAAGCCATTCGAGGACCACTTCTCGCTCTCTCGGAAACCTTGAATCCATAGATTTTAGGTTCGTAAACCTTGCCTTTTCCGAGACCAGGTGCGAGATTCGATGCGTTCATGCCGTTTATCTTTTCCTTTTCTTCATCATGATTGGCATGCTGTAAACCTCTGGCCCCATGTCCTCCTAACGGTTCTAATCCTTTCTTACTAATATCATAATCGGGGAAAGTGACCAGGAAAAGCGACCCGAACGTTCGCCCAAAGTATGCACCGTCGACTGTTTGAAACCTGGAATTTGGTGGAACATATACATCGAGACAAGAGGGGCAGAAGAGTTTAACAGTATCTTCACCTGGAACATCAGATAATCCTACGGGTAATGTTCGGACTTGTTCGCAATGTGTTCTTGGACAGACGCCAAAATGGGCGAGGTCGTATTTTTCGGACATTTGTTGCATACCGGCTCGAGAACAGATAAATCGTTGATGGATTAGACCGTATAGCATTTCTGCCGAGGATTCTATAATTGAGAGATCGCTTGCCATTCGTTGGTGTCTTCTTTCGGCAGCGGCTCTTCGTCCTGATCGATCCTCACCCTCGATAGATGCATCCTCATCTTCATCCTCATCTTCGTCTTCCTCGTCCTCATCATCTTCTGGTTCGACATCTAATATCATCTAAAGTACGGTTCTGATTAGCAATTTGCTAGACCTCGTGAGACATGTATAGAATTACCTCGAGCGCTTCTTTATACATAGCTACCTGTGTCTGTAAACCTGTCAAATTGAAGTCATCTTCTATAAATTCTTCCGATATTTCTGCAAAGTATTCATGACCCAATAATGCGCAGAAAGAAGAGATCCAAGATTCTGGAGTACCAGAGGAGGAAGACATCTTGTATGCGTGTATCTCGATAACCTCAAGCGAGTAGGTTTGAATTTCAAACCCAACCTGATGTTGGATATTTATTGTTTATACCGTGGAAAGTGATTATTCAGATTAACACAGCAGGTCTGCCAATTAAGTGAGAGTGAAAGAGGTGTGAAGCAAAGATTGTGATTGTTCCAATATCCGCAAAGGTCGAATGCCGCATGTAATACCGGTAGGCAGTCTTTATGGACAGGCAATCTTTATGGACGCGCTTGAATGTGTAATACTATTCTAGATTGCTCCAGAACACGATTGTGTATACTCACAGTAATACTATCCAGTAGGCAGTATAAACGTGGAGCCGTAGGTGTGAACGTTGTAGATTGGTTGCGAGTTGTAGTTGGGTATCCCACTCAAAAGTATTCGTTGTATTTGCGCTGGTCCGTCCTTGCGCACAGTATTTAAATTGATAGGGGGTAGATGTTATGGATTTGAAGAGTAGAAAGTTTCTTCTCGATTCTCTTGATCACGATTTAAGGATTCGTGGTTCGACGTGAGGTGAGGGAGATTTTCAGCTTGTATCTTCAAAAGTGGAAATTGGCTTTCGACTGCTATTGACCTTTTTATCAAAAGCCTCGTCTTCGAGATTAAACTTCCTGCTTCAGGCATCAATAACCCCGCTAGGCAATAATTTCTTAGCCTTCTCGAGCCGAGGTCAAGCCGGACACGTGATACACCCCCGATTCGCGTAGTTTGCGTCCATATCACATTATATCGCATCATATTATATCAAGAAAAATATATGTAAAATTACGTCTTCTTCCAGTACTCGTAGGCTTATTTTGAAATAAATGAAGTTGTGTTTTAGCCTTTAGGGAAGCTGTATGCTTTGGGGGTGAGTTTTTAGGCTTTGGGTTTTGGGTGCAGGGTTTTGAGGAATGAGTTTTGGGGACTGAGTTTTGAGGATGTGGAAGAAATTGATTTGGGGAAGTGGATGGTTTGGGGAAGTGGATGCAAGTGGAAGGAAGTGGAATGAATTATAGGTTAGATTGGAACTTTGATTCAAATTCATATTTGAATTCGAATTCGAATTTCCACTGTATATATACATGTATCAGTCAATCGACTCAACAGTCTCGCCTTGGTTTTTCAAACCACAGTATAGTAAGTATAGTACAGTATAGTATAGTACAGTGCAGTATGATCAAGATGTTTGTTCTTTATTGATGATTTGGATTTAGATTTGATGGTTTATTTGTTATTTTTAGAGTAGAGAGAGTAGTACTTAGTGCTGTATTGTATTGTACTGTAATGTACTGTGGATTGGGTAAATTGAGTGGGTGAGTGGAAATTTGGGAATTGAGAATTGGGATTAGTATGTAAGTATTATGGTTTGATTTAATATATTAATTGAGAAAGAGGGGGGAGAGAAGGGGGGGGTCTTTTCTTAGTTAGTTAGTTACTTAAATAGATAGATATTTACGGCGGTTGGGGAGCTAGAAGTAGAGGGTGAGGTGGAAGTGGAAGCGGGAGTGGGTTCGATGGGTTTGAGTTTGAGTATGAGGATGAGTATGGTTTCTGTATATATATAGGTGGGTTGTAGTGTAGTGTAGTGTAGCGTAGTGCTAGAATATGTACCTGGGATAGGGATAGGTATAGGGAGAGAGAAAGGGAGAGGAAGAGGGAAGTTTTAGGAAGTGAGTTCATGAGAATCAAGCCAGTGGTATCTTATTGTTACTGTATATTGTTATTGTATACTAAAATCAATTTGGGTTTCAAAGCTAAAAAAATGGCATACGTCTCTTGATATGTACTCGTATATATATGTTTGTTGCCTGGATACGTTTGATATGATTCAATTTTGGATTTACTAGTCAAGTCACTAACCTGAATATAGATTTTCATGCTAATTCGCTTTTGATCTGAAAATTGAAAATTGACAGGGTTTTCAAGATAATGTTATTTCTGATTGCTACTTGATAGTTTATTTATACGTTGGTATATATGTTCTGAAGGATTGAGTCATTGCGAGGAAATGTGGGGATTTTTCATGTAATGTAGTAAGTACTCGAGTACTCACTGCCATATCGAGTCAGAAATCACAATATAAGAATCAATCTGTTCATATATTTTCAGGGTCCAGAGAAAGTTTTTAAGATGCGTTGGTCAGTATCCAGTATTTGCCTTTAATCGGGAGGTGTGAGAGTTGGAATTTGTTTTGGAGAAGAAGAAGAAGAAGAAGAAGAAGAAGAAGCAGAATATCTGTAATTAGTCGTATTTCAAAGAATTTGTCTGTCGACAATTATACATAACTGAATTCCTTTGAATCTCCAGTTGAAGCGAAGCTTGAATATGAAGAAACTTTTGTAGAGAACAAGTTCAATAGGATGGAGCAGTCGAACCTCTCTCTCCTTCTTCATTTCAATCCTTAATTTCTACTATCAAGTTGAAAGAATACCTAGATTCTCACTCATTCAAGGAAGCAATAAAACTTCCAGTACCCACTCCCAAAAAGTGAAATTTCACATGTTGTAGATAAGATGTAACCAGATCCCAAGATTACAGAGAGCAAAGAGTGCGGATATTGAGCGGAGATCTCATTGATTTATCTTATCCCAAAATATATAAACATCCAGTGCATTACTAGGTCATATAAGCAAGCCATAGAATATATTTTGGATTCCCCATTTCCCATTTCATCCCCCAAACAAACCCACCGCCCACCGCCTAAAAGCAAACACCCACCCAACTCGCTTACTTCCCTTTCCCTCACCTATATAATCCCCAATATATCGTCAAACCATCCAAGCACCGACACGTCTCGATGGCGCAGCGGTAGAATTCATCATTCTCGAGAATGTTGTCCGCCTTTCTACTTAGCACTGTCAGGGCTTCGGACAGTGACGGCTTTGCATTCTTGAATCAAAGATGCCTGGTCGGATCATTGGGGTTTAAAGAGCGTCGCGCTCTTAAGCTTTTGTGGTTTTGAATGGCGGAATCTTTTTTTTTGGCTTTCGGGCGGAAGCGAAGTGAATGTTTTTGTGGGGATTGAGAGAGAGATGGGACGGGATAGAACGAGATGGGGATGGGATGAGTGAGGGGGAAGCGGGAAAGAAGAAAAGGAAAAAAGGCGAGGGAGAGAGAAGAGGGAGGTTGTTATTAGTTGTGATGGATGTTTACTTCAACACACCACACTACATATTTATCTTTCGCTCGTCATCACAGTTTAAAAGTCTCTCATTCTAACTCTGTTTTTATTTCATTTCTCTCTTTTCCCTGACTCAATGTTCTCATATACTTGAGGACATATGACTGAGATCCGATAAGACTGAACGAGAGAATTTATCTTACGAGTAGATAAGGTTAACCTTATGTGCAACTACCGCATCTAGAACGACAACCCAGAAGGAAACTTAAACTTCGTCAAGGCACATCGAAGTCGAATGCAACTTTCTCAGAAAAACATGAACAAGTCAGCGAGCTAATCTAATGGGCAATGTCACTTCACTTGAAGCTAGCAGCTAGCCGTCAGTCAAATGCCAGTACCAGTACCGGTATTCTGACTACTTTATTAACCTTAAGGTTATCAGATAGCAAAAAAATAATTAACAAAAAGCAATATAATATTAAACATGGAACAGCAAACAGCCAAAAGATTATATCAATTCAACTCTACTCTAAATGATACGATACATGTCCAAATAGAAATTTCCAAAAAAAAACGACGTTGATCTATGAGTAGATAGCTAGGGTACCCATATATCAAGCTTCACCGCGGGGCAGCTGGCTGACTAATCACAACCCAGATATCAAGAACCTCAAAATAATTTCCATATCTATTTCCATTTCCATTTCCACCACCCAACACTATACTACGATCGATATACCTAGGTACTTAGTTGAAGAAGCTCTGCAACAGACCTACCTATCTCATCCGCTTTTCGCACTATACAATACAATACAATACTTAATCTACATCTTTCTCCCCACCAAATCCAATCCCCCCATCCATCCATCCCATTAACAGTATCCCAATATAAAAATGGCACAAAAAGGGCAACAAAGTGCGTTTCTCCACCCCTCCTCTCTCCTTCCCCCCTTCCTCTTCTTCTCTCCCCAAACCCCCCCAAAAACTAACCTAACCCCCCCACAAAACAGTCGACCTCAACACCCTCACCACCCCCCAACTAACCCAAGTAAAAAAGCAACTCGACGACGAACTCGAACATCTCACCTCCTCCTTCCAACAACTGCGCGCTGCGCAAAATAAATTCCGCGAGTGTCTGAGGAGTATCAGTACGGGGGTTGGGGAAAAGGTTGGGAGTATGTTTTTTTCTTTTCTTTATTTTGTTATATTCGTTATACGGGTCTTGGGTTTTGGGTTGGGGATTTTATTTCATACATCGGGTGGGTGAGGAGCGGAGTACCTGGTATAATAAATGGCAACTGGGGAAGAGAAGAGAAGAGAAGAGAAGAGAAGGAAAGGGCAACAGGAGACATTCAAACCAAAATTATGAATAAACTTTGGCATTTCCCAAAGAACGGGATATTTTCTTCGGAAAGAGAAATCAACGCAGGGAGAGCCGAGCAGAGCAGAAGAGGCAACAACCTGTACTATACACAACAGCGACAGCAACAGTGAAAGCTCTCAGGGATTGAGGCACAGACGCAGACGCAGGCGCCGACGCAGACGCAGATACAATCAACAAAAGTCAATATAGATTACATTACATTACTAATACCCATCGTGCACAACAGGCCAACCAATCCTCGTACCCCTCACCACATCCCTTTATGTCCCTGGAGAATTGGCCGATACCGAGAATGTCATTGTGGATGTTGGAACTGGATTTTATGTTGAGAAGGTTTGATCCCCTCGTCCTTTCCAGGAACCTACATACTACTTTGGCGAAAAGCTAACGGAATGCTACAGAGCACAAAGGATGCTACCAAGTTTTACGAGGCAAAAGTCGAGGAAATTGGGGCCAACTTGAAGAATTTGGAGATAATAGTCAATAATAAGTCGGGTAGTTTACGGGTGGTTGAAGATGGTACGCGTATTTTGTTATGTTACAATATCATTGAGTTTATGCTAATCTAAAGTACAGTTCTACGCCAGAAAGTTCTCAGCTCAAGTGCAGGTACTGCTTCAGCTTCCACATCTTGAGATCTGTGCGTTTTGGACCAAAAAAAAAACAAAACCAGATCTCAAATAATCTCGTAGGAGTCAAAATGGTTCGAGATAACACGGAAGTTGTGTTGGTGAAGACGAAACCACCAATTTCGAGGAATACACTGCGGAGTATTGGTTGGCAGTGTATCAAGACTAAGACTAAGGCCGAGTGAAAATCCAATAATAGTTCCTCTCCGTCGATAGTAGCGAGAAGAAATGAGAGAGGGTTGATGCAATGAACTTAAAAAGTAAGATTGAAGAGGCGATTCCTTGGAAGAGAGTTGTCAAGTAAACCTTAAATAGGAAAAACCATGATTTTACTTGATTTGGTGTTCAGTATCGATTAGTCTGAAAAGTGGGATTTTGACTTGTGAAAACCATCGAGGATGTAATCAAGTTGTTCGATAAAACCCCTGAATCCTTCGATCGGAAAGAAGTTGCTCATGTCTCTCTGCCAAGCGCGATCTACCGTGGTATGCTCATTTGATTCCATCTCCGTGTCCCATTGATCGTGAAACATTGCAACGCCAGCAGAGATCACGGGCTCAGTTGTGGTTTTAAGACCAACCCAGTCTCTGTTGATGGTGAATTCGAGGCAGTAACCACCAGAGGAAGTTTTGAATCTGTAGATACTTTGAAGTGTGACCTTATCAACACGCAAACCAGGCTGGCTACGAGGAGCGATCTTAGGATATGGGAATCCGTACTTGTCTACACGCTCCTCCAATGCTTGCGATTTCATTCCCCTACGGACGAATGGCTGCAAGCAGCTCTCGACCAAGTCTTGGAATGAGTCATCGGGCATGGTACCAGCTGTCTCGGATACGATTTCGATGTTCCAGTCAATTTGCCTATAAGTGTTTGTTAGTAGTTGATTCAGAAACTTGTATATGATCAACTTGCTCGATATCGATAGTCACAATTTCCAGGCACTTATTGCGACGTTCATCCTCAATAACTTTGACAGCGCCACATTGGTATCCTCCATCCGTCTTGTCAATATCTCCCTCGATCGTAAACGTTTCCCCGGATGAGTTTTGTACGACGAATTTTGCGATATGCTTTGGCTTTACGTCGGACAGTTTATAGTCTGTGGCACTCCAAACCATAAATTTGGCAGAGTTGTTTCTCACAATATTGATCATCCATTTGACAATTCGAGGATCGACGCTATATAGGAGTTAGTTTGTAAGCAATTGAAAATCTACCACTGACTTACCCTTTTTCGAATACGCCCCTAGTTCTTGTGCGCTTCATCATCTTCATGAAACCGTCCAAAGTTTGCTTGCCATCAGTCAAAGCAGTCTGCCAGTGTGTGAGATGTAGTTCTCCAAAGTTTACTCGCATCTGCATCCGGTCTTTGAGGTGACTAAGCTCGTTTAGATTCTTGTTTAATTCCGTACGAAACTTTTCGACATTAGCTTCCACCTTCGAAGAGCGCGAGACACTTTGCTTTTTCAATTCCTCAATTGAAGGCTGTTTTGAGAACTCCAGATCATACAAATGCTTCTGGCCATCGGATCGAGGAACTTTATCAGCACGTGCTACAAGGAGAGTAGACTCGGTCGAGCGTCGAGGTGGTACAACAATAAAAACAGGTGCATCCATGATCGCACGGGCACGGGCACTCTCGACAGCTTGTCTGATACCTTTAATTACTTCGGTCACCTCGATCTGGCCGGATGGTGGCGGTGCACGGATTCTTAACCATCTGCGTGAACTATTCCAATCGATAAAAACTCTCCAACCAGTCTTCAAGTGGTCAAGGTCCTTGAGTTGTTCACGAAATAGATCCTCGGGACTATCCTCCTTCACTGGCCACTGGTAAAATCCCTATGAAATGTCAGTGTGCACAAACAGCTGAAGCAATGGAATTGAGATTTACAATAGCTGAATAAAGCTCTCCATCAACGGGCTTTTTCAAGAAACGCTTGGTGTTGTTGCGTAGAGCAGCTTCATTTTCTAGATATACCTTTCGAGCATCGGTCAACAGAGGAGTTGGGTTGGCCCAACCTGTGTTTGAATTGACACCTGGCTCTCGTGGTTTGAGAACGGGACGGCGAGGTAGTTCGTGGTCAGCACGATGAGTAATTGAAGGTACATGGCTTGAACCAGTACCATCGCGAAAGTGTCCTCTCCGAGGAGCACTCTCGACCAATCGTCCTGAAATTTGTTAGTATTATCATGACAGTATATATGTAGCTTTGTGAAGTACCGTTACCACGTCCAGCAGGAACGGAATGGTGCCCGCCACGGCTAGCATTACCACTCAAGTTGCCTCGAGTGACGCCGCCACCGCGGTGGCTGCCATCACGGCCGCTGCCACGATCGGTTCCACGCCCGCGTCCACGAACACCACTATCAATACCACGTCCACGAACACCACCGTTAATCCCACGTCCACGTACACCATTATCGCGTCCTCGACTTGCCGGATTAGAACGAAACAATTCTTGTTGGACGACAGCGGGTCTGAGTCCGGTTCTATTTGCCGAAGTAGGTACCCTCTCTACGTCGCCTATCTCTGATTCTGCATCCCACGCGGCGGCATTGTGAGATTCGAATCTATTGTCAATTAGCGCCACGCTTCAAATAAAACTGCATTGATGAAAATCGAAATATGCATACGTTGCAATCTTATCAGAATACATCTTGTCGATCTGTATCCGTCAATATTTTTCTTCACTGAAAGCAGATATGGCGGTAGGTAACTGTAAGAAGTGGCAGAAAGATCCAACACACTCGAGAATTATGCGAAGATCAAATTGATTGTCAAGATAAGAGCTCTTCAATTGAAGAGATATTGATTATGGACGTTGGCGCGATCTGAAGAAGTTGAGGTTAATTGACGGTGATACCCAACGTTGAATCAATCTCTAGATTGAAGAAGGTAATTCAAAAAGCAGAAATTGTGTATGTCAAAAGAAAATGAAAAGTAAAGGTTGTAAAAGTTTTGATGTTGGAAAGGTTTTAAGTTGAAGAATTGTTCCTTTCCCATAGCAACGGATAGAGGAAGGGAGGTTCTTTCCCATATAAGAATTTACGCGAGTGCAGAACGAATGACACTAGGAACTTCCTGCTTTCCCAAATTCACTGATCGGTGCCAACCAGTGAGAGTTAAAATTTATTAGGCAAGGCCATAAAAATCTATAAATTGTATAAATCGTATAAATGCAGTTTCGAGAATAATATAACGAGACTTCAAGTAATAGTATTCGTTCCAAGGTGAAATAAAAACGGCAAGAGATAAAAAGTTGTTTATTTTTCATACCTCAACAATCCAATTTTCCGCGCCCGGTTTTGCCAATTGGCTTCAGCAGTGGTGCAAGACGGAGGAGTATCCAGAAGGAAAGAAAACTATTGTAAAGTCAGTCATTTGTTAATGAATTGTTGGGTACTTCTTGAAATATATGCAAGTGAACGGAAAATTTGCAGATCTCGTTCAAATCGCCCTTGCATACTTCAACATAGAATTGCGGCGAACGAAAGCATTTCAACTCATGAAGCTATTCAGAAAATCACTTTCGATAGAACTTTTTGGTATAAAAGATCTACTGATCAGACAAGCACATACAAAACGCCATGCCACTCCCATGCATATGTATCTACCCGCACATAAGCACCATCATTCAGCTCCAACGGGGATCAGTACGGTTGAGTGCATTAGAGGAAACTCATGTTGCATTTGGCAAAAGAGTCATTTGTACATCTTGACTCCAAGCATGAATATACAGTCCACAGATTATGAGTCTTTGGAAGTACATCTAGTATCTGCTTGGATAGTCTGGCTTGGCAGATGTATCTCTATCGATCTCCAAGTGCAAAGATTGGGTAGGATAGAAAGGAAATGTGTGACATACAACAAAGGTCTCTACACCTTAGCCTATGGACCAGGTTCTTGTTAGTCTATGGATTAGATTGTATTGTGGTAGATCTTGGGCTTGAAAGGGATGAAAACTTACTCATCAATGGCAATTTAAAGTTCTCCATGAGTGCTAGTTATAGCTGGACGAGTTCTCAAACAAAGTAACAAAGTCCAGGACTTCTCTCCTTTTCAAAAGAAAAGGCATCATAAGCTGTATTAAAAACAAGTCTTCACAACTGATGAGACAAGGTATTGGTATATTACAAAAACTATAACG
>KI628911.1:2023-15166 GCA_000503235.1 Sclerotinia borealis F-4128
ATAATATATTTCGTAATTTGGAATGGAAATATTCTTTTGATTATATTATTTTATTAGAAAATGTGTTTTTTCAGATTATTTTTATATTAATATTTATTTCTGATTCTATTTCAGATTTCATTTCTGATATTTAAATTATTTCTAAAAGAATATTATCAAAAACTCAAAGTTTACAAGATTGCTTTATTAAGCAATTTGTTAATAAATCTTATATAGATTATTATTATAAAAAAGTAAAGATAAATATGAAATTATAGAAAAGTCTTTAATATAATTATATATTGTATAACAATTATCTAATTATAATATTATTGAAAGATAATTATCATCAAAAGGGAAATAAATAACTATTTGTTTAAATATTGAAGATAGATATAACTTTAAAAAAGTAAAACATAATAATTGATCTAAATTATTAGAAAAGGGGATATAAATACCCCCTCTAGGTTATCACGTGACTTTAATATTATTGATTGGTTTCCTTATATTATAATATAAATAGAAAATTATAATAATAGAATTGATAGCTTTTTTCTATTTCCTAGCTTATATTATATATATAATGTTGAAAGTTATAATGCACCTAGGGAATAGTTCGTTGTAGCTCTTTTAATCTCTTGATATTTTATTATAGAGTTAAAGAATTGAAGAAGAAAGGAGAGCTTTAGGAATAAGTAACTATACTTAGTCAGCCAGGTTCACTATTATACTAACGACTTTCAATATATCCCTTTATTAGAAAAGCAATGAAAAAGCCTTCTAGTCCTATATAATACTTTTCTCTTTTATTCTGAAAACTAATTTATATAAAAGGTAAGTTTTCCTGGACTAGCATCTCTTATTCTGCTATCCTTCTCCCAGTATCTTTTACTCTATTTATTCTGAATAAGTTGTAAATTATAAAGTTGATTAATCGGCTAATAAGATTGAATATATATATTCTAATGCCTTAGCAAAGCAGAGATTGTATCATTATAGATTACAAATATATATATTTGAGACTTTGAATTTTAGGCTTGTTATATACCAAAATACTTATTCTAATGCCCAGCAAAGCGAAGATATATATCGATATTGTTATAGATTGTATATGCCTATTCTAATATTTGATAAGGTAAAGATACATGACATTATAGATTGCAAATGTTTATTCTAATACCCGGCAGAGCAGAGGTTGTTGTATATATTTGAGGCCTTGAATCTCAGGCTTGTTGTATGCCGAAATACATATCGTTATAGATTGCAAATGCCTATTTTAATGCCTAGTAAAGCAAAGGTTACGAATCTATCTTGGATCCGAACACATATCGTTCTGTAGATATCGTAGTATTGTCAAAGTATGACGATATTACCTTTTCTTGCTGTGAGGCTAGAGAATAATCTTGAAATGTATATTACACTTGTGATTGCAGAGTGTCTATTATGATACCTGGTAAGGCAAAGGTTTTGTTTCATTGAATCGATACTCTAGATGTTGAAATGAATTACAGATTTATAATCAATAATATTGATGGTCTTTATATCGTTATTATCATGTGACCGAAATGAGATAAAGTCTGAATATCCTCAAAATCATCAAAATCGGTGATATCGATATCGTATTGATTGTCCCGATTAGCTAGTGGATACATGTAGCCAGACTTATAACCTGTTGAAAGTTATAATATACCTAAAGAACAGTTTGTTGTGGCTCTTTTAATCTCTTGATATTTTGTTATAAAGTTGAAGGATTGAAGAAGAGAGGAGAGCTCTAGGAATAAGCAACCATGCTTAGTCAGCCAGATCCACTGCTATACTGACGACTTTCAATATATAATTCAATATAATAGCTTTCTTGGACTTTCCTTTTATAGCTTAAAGCTTTAGTTTTATAACTCTAGATCTAGATATTGTATATCTAGGACTCTTTCACTCTTTTGGGCCTAGCCCTTATAACTTCCAATATCTGTATATATAGTCCTTTTTTTAGTACTCTATATAGCTTTTTATTTATAGATTCTAAATATACAATTAGAGTTCTGTCTATACTCTTTTAATTATAATAATATAATAATTATTTAATTACTAAAAGATAATTATAATCAAAAGAGAGTAAAGTAACTATTTATTTAAATTTTGAAAATAAATATAATTTTGAAAAAATAAAATATAATTATTAATCTAAACTATTAGAAAAGAGAATATAAATACTCTTTCTAAACTATTATATAACTCTAATATTATTGATTAGTTTCTTTATATTATATATAATTCAAATCCATATTCAATATTCTCATTCTAGATAAATAATAAAAGAAAACATTTATATACACTATACTATCCTAGTCTGAGTTAGTATTAATCAAGATCGATATAGATATAATAATATAAAGATAAGAATAGAATCCTGAATTTTGCCCCCTTAGGCGGTGACAAGTATTGCACTTCCCAGCCACTCAAATTAAGCTTAAACGCCTCAAGCCCCAGCCTCACCAAAAATCCATCCCTGTGGTAACCACCCATACATAACCAAGACACCTGCAGACAAATAATTTGGTACCTGACACTGCAACAGCTGGCAATGCAATGCACAATGCACTCGGTGAGGAGATCCTCCAATTCATCATCATCGCGTGGCACAATTATTTGATTCCTTGATTACATTCAAGCCTGTCAATTGTACTCAAAAGATTTTCCATAAAATCGCAATTTCAACCACTGAGTATTTAGATATCTGTCTCTCGATATCTGTCGCGTAAGATAAGGTTAATTTTTGGGGAGTTTAATTTTGCGGGGAAGTCAATAAACCAGGTGGTTGGGCAACGAAACTTGGAATAAATTAACGGGTACTTTTCTCTTCTTCATTCCTCGGACTATCCTATACTTCTTCATTGCACGCATTCCTAAGATTCATACTAATCATTAAAGTTAATCCAGACCTGCAATCTCCATACCCAATACGCTAAAATGCGTTACCCATATTCATTCCTCGCCTTCTCCCTCCTCACCACCACAACCAGAGCTCTTCAAATCCCTTCACTCCTCTCACCACCCGAACCCTTTTACGCACCAATCTCCCTCGACCTCAATATCTCTTCAGAATCGTCTTTAATATCAAATGAAACCACCTTCCCCGATACCTCCCCCGCCTCCTCAAAACCCAAAGTCGAACTAGTCAAACGCGCAGGAAACTGTCCTTCAAACTTTAACTCATGTTCTACTTTCAATGCCGCAGATGGAGGTGCATGTTGTCCCACATCAGCAACTTGTTCGACCGATGCTTCCCATAACATAGCATGCTGTGCCATCGGCGCATCATGTACCGGCACTGTCACAATCTCTCCCACAACCGGAACTCCCGCATCTGTTTCTGCGACTGTAACCGGAGCATACGTTTCAAACGCCTATTTCCCATTCCCGATCTTGCCTACCAGTTATGCCAACTCTGCAGCATGTGCTAGCGCTACGAATTCTTGTGCTAAGAATTATGCGCTTTGTACTGTTGATCTTGAGGGTGGAATGGGCGGTGCTGTTACGGTATCGGCTCCAAATGGTGGTGTCACTGTGGCACCTAGTACTCCCAGTGGAGGATATTTGGGATCAGTTAGTGCGGCGAGTGTTTGTCAGAGTTTGAGTAGCGTTGCATGTGCTGCCGTGGAAAGTGCGGGATGTGGACAATTTGGAACGAAGGCGGCGACTACAACTGATAGTTTTGTTATTGGGACGAATGGAGTTGGGGCTATGATTCCGAGACCGACCATGATGAATTGTTTGCCATATGCGGCTGCTGCAGCTGGAGTTATGGGGTTTGTTATTTAAGGTGAAGTGGGGAGATATGGAAGGGTTCTTAGGTATTGCAATTAACGAATGAAATAAGACGTCACGGTTTCTTTATATAACCAGTATGAGAGTATGAGAATGATATTGGCATGGCGGAAATGTAACGAGGGAGGGGATATGCAACAATGTCATGATATAATTTTGGGTTGGTTAGATATAGCGGTATGCATGACATTCTTTGTTATGTGACGAAAGCGAAAGGGTTAGCGAGCGAAGGAAACGTGTGTACAAAAGCTTGATGAGCGAATACCTATATTGAGCGAGCGAGCATGGATTTGGAGTTTGACGATTAATGAATCTGGATGAGGTTTACGATGTAGATTGATATGAGGATGATGGATGGAAATCATCAACAAGTATCACATCTATATAGATATCAATTTGTATAATTTATAAATACACATCTTGACAATCGGTAGTCTTTATACTCATTCTTGATGTGGCATATATCAATTCTGAACTTGAGATCATCGTAGGGCATCGCAGGACTTAAAAATAACGAAGCTGACTGCGATTCCTCGACGAGATGTTGTATTTGTATACTCACATACTATACTCTAGTACTTGTAGACAGATGTATGATTTGTAGATTATGAATAATTCTTACTAGATGCTAGGCAGGACATATGGAACCGGTATGTAACATTGTAACATTTGCTAAGACAGCTAGCTTGTCTTCCTTGATTGACATTTTCGACTATTTATACCGCTAGTACTATATTGCATCATACCCCGCACTCCCGCGCTCCCTCTAACTCTACTTCAACCTCATATCTTACAAATCACCTCGCAGTTATCTCGGTATCGCAATACTACCTATTATTTTTAAGAGGGACCTTCTCTCCATCCAGACTCCAGAGTAAGACTTAATTAAATAAGAAGCATCCACTCCCCAACTCATATCACATTTCTTCTACCTCTCTATCTCTTCTTCCCCTCCACCTCATCCTATCACCATCTCACCAACTTCATCCTCACCTCAATACCAAAAAACCATGCCTACCTTCTTCCCAGGTTTCATATCCCAATCCATCCCCTCCTCCGAAGGAATTTCAATCCACACACTCACCGGACCAATAACCGGTCCTCCACTCCTCCTCATCCATGGATTTCCTCAAACACATCATATATGGCATTTCGTCACCCCACACCTCGTTGATAAATATACAATCGTATTAGTCGATTTACGAGGCTATGGTTTGAGTTCTAAACCACGTGCTAGTGCGGATGGGGGACATGTGGAATATAGTAAGAGTGTTATGGTTCGTCCTGTCCTTTTCTCCATTTTATTACATTCTCTTCCAAGCCAAAATGGCAATACTCGAGTACTGCATAACAAGAAATTATACTAACGCAATACACCCCAAAGGGCGAAGATTGTCTCGCCGTAATGAAAACTCTCGGCTACCCACAATTCTCCATCCTAGCCCACGACCGCGGCGCACGAGTCGGACATCAACTAGCCATTAACCATCCAGAAGCCATTACCAAACTCATGGTACTTGATATTCTGCCCACATTAACCATGTACGAATTAGGAAAACAAACCTGGTACCAAAAATACTGGCACTGGCAATTTCTATCTCAGGCCTCTCCATTTCCCGAATCCGCTATCTTATCCGATCCTTCTCTATTCGCCGAAAAGTTCCTCGGGGTAGCGGGTGTGGGTGGAAAGGACGTGGTATTTCATGAGGATGTAAAGAGCATTTATGAGGATATGCTGAGAGATGAGGAGACGGTGCATGGAATGTGTGAGGATTATAGAGCGGGGAGCTCGATTGATTTGGAGGAGCAGAGGAGGGATAGGAGGGCGGGGAGGAAAATTCGGTGTGAGGTTTTTGTGGTGTGGGGTGGGAAGGGAGCTGTGGAAATTGAGTTTGAGGATGTGCTGGGGCTTTGGGGGGAGGTTTGTGCGGGGGGTGTAGAGGGGTGTAGTGTGGATGGGGGGCATTATGTTCCGGAGGAGTGTCATGGGGAGTTGGTGGAGTTGGTTAGAGGTTTTTTTTAGGTTGGGTT
Source organism: Sclerotinia borealis F-4128 (assembly GCA_000503235.1). Taxonomy (NCBI): domain Eukaryota; kingdom Fungi; phylum Ascomycota; class Leotiomycetes; order Helotiales; family Sclerotiniaceae; genus Sclerotinia; species Sclerotinia borealis. The sequence continues at coordinate 7,859 of KI628911.1, forward strand.
GGATAGGCTAGGTAGGTTGAGGAATGGATAATGTTGTTTGAGCTTTACATGAGGTTGTGGTTATATTCCTACTATTTCTCTATTTGGTCTAAAAATAGTATCTCGGTGTAGAAAAATGAATGTGGATATTATAAAATTGTTGTCAATTCATCACTAATATATATATTTTAAAACACGTCTTTATTTGATTGGCTGTTCAAAAAGTACGGATAGTCTATGCGGGAATATCAAATTGAAGAAAAGAGGTTTTGTTAATATACTTAAATATTATCATAAATAGAACACTATTAAGTTAGTATATTTTGTTCTTTTGACTATAAGCTTTTTTATAATATAATTTTTTATATTTATATAATCGATAGTTATTGAATAAGTGATTATTGAAATGTTTTTGATAAGTTGTAAATCGAAAGTTTTCAGATTTAGTATAAATATGATTCTGATTAGATCTTTTCATTATTAATCAGAATTTAATATATAGACTATCTCTTCAAAACTCTGAATAGCTTCAAAGTTTTATTAATAATAGTATATTATCAACGATATATCAGTTCCCCGAGTTTAAAGCGAGGATAGGGGTAGATTGCATTGTGTTATCTATTAATACTATATTGATTATATTCAGATTCAGATTCAAAGTTCAGAGTTTAGAATTTATCAAAATTCAGAACTTGAATCTACCCTACATTTTAGTTTAAAGCTTGATGTTATCCCTTTCAAAATTCATATTTATATTGAATATATATAGCTACACAGTACGAGTGAAGGTGAAGGCCTCTTTAGGTCTCATAGGCCCTGAAGGGGCCCGAGCCAAGCTCGTTAGTGATAAGACTTAAGATATATATCTACTCGCATATATAAATAAATAAGATTTCTAATAATAATACGAATAGAAAATAGTAATGAACTACTCGTATCAATAGATCAATAACAAAGAGTAACAACTAGTAGCGATTACTAAAAGCATCCTTAGAAGTATCGCTTGTGGCTCAATAAATCTTTCTAGTTTCAATATACTCGTAGAAAGATAAACGATTCATGTAAGCACCAATTTTAATTTTTGCTAATCATATCATCTGCCTACATCCTTTGAGGTATTTTGGGTTTATCAAAGAGTTAACAGATCAAGGATAGACAAAACGAACTAGAAATTTATACCCCTAGTTTGGTTATAGTAGGCTTTTTTCGGTGTCATCGTAGAGTGGAACAAAAATTATTCACTTTTCCAAAGACCTTGAAGTTTTCTCCGTCTTCTACCGTGAGTCTACAATTTGGCAGAGAAAACCCTATATATAAACATCAACTAAAGATCGGAATTATCATTTGCGGATCCCCAGTTTTTTCCAGACAAGAGTGGTCTACGCTCCAAGTGGCATATCTGTTTAAGTCGTCATGTAATCGAGAAATGGGCCTTCCAATTCTTGACATTTGCCAAAACTTGCTTTGGTCTAACCGATTTGAAGATTGACTATTGCGCCTATAATAGGAGGTTATGAATTCGACGGAGAGTGAGTGGAAATATGGCATGAAGTTTCTCGACTGCTTGCTGGCGCGTGGAGTCTTGCCCGGGGTACATAGGGGGTCTGAATCACAGGGAGAAGTTGCGAGGGTTCTGGATGAATCATTCAGAGAGTGGTGTAGGGATGCAGAGCTTGATATATGGGTGAAGGTGGCCTTAGCCAGTACCTGTGATGACGAATGTCTCGCTACTGCACTTTCCATCTTGTACTGTATATAGGTTCTTTGGATTTTATTTGATGATTTGGACTAGCCTCATTTATACAATTTCCCAGAAGATGAAGATGAAGATGAAAAAGTAAGACTTAAGAGGTGATTTGGGTAGAGTGAGTGGTGGTGGAGACGCTGGAGAGCGCTAGTGAGCCTACGATTGATAGATCAAACTCAGCTGATAAACAGTGAGGTCAAGATGTCAAGATCGTCAAGTTTAAGTTTGTAGAAAACCCCGAAATAAATACAGGTCGGAGTTGTAATTATATAATACAGCAAAGCAAGTACTCTTTATAAACAATTTATCAACTAGAATCATCATGAGATATAAAGATGAAGGTGAAACAAGAACCACTTCCTTTTCTGAAAACCTTGAAGATTTCTTTGACCTTCCACTTTGGTATCAGATTCGTTGTTAGAAAAGATCAAATATCTTTTTCGATTCATATAAACAAGAAGGTTCTGGATTAACTTTCCGCCGAGTCTTCAAATTTAGAACACAGGTGGCGTACTTGCCATATCTAGTTCTGCCTTGAGAAGAATGTTACGAAGGACAAAAAGATCGAGGCCTACTTGTAATACAATATGATAAAAGACTTTAGTTTTGTGATTAGATTCTATAATATGAAATAAATGATAGATAGATCGGTTCAAGAAGTTTACTATTACAATAATGTTTCGTTTGCATTGTTGCAGAGATTGTTGCGGTTGTAACAAACGATATTATACAGACAGCGGAAATTTTCTCGTCTAGCGTTTGCACTGTGAACATATCCAGATTATCCAATATTTTCATTAGATTCTTCGAAATCGGACCTCAAAATATCATATAATGCGGGGTTGGGTCAGTGCACCCAATGTTAGACTGGGACTTTCTGGTGGCTGCAGACTCGGTGCCGGGTTGAGATCTGATAGACAATCAGTATGGAGATGAAAGTGGATGAATTTAGAATCAAATAGCCAAAGGTGACTTGATGCTGGAACCACCTGCATCTAACCAATAAAGAGCTGGAACCTTCCAGAGGTACCAACAGCTCATATATAACGTTACCGCTACCTCTCAAGCACCTGGCTCAGAGATTAGAAACACTACCAAATCCCCTTCAACTATCATTACTGGTTGACCACTCCAGTATTCTACTGTATCTCCAGATTCTCCGCCACCTTAACACTTCACTTCCAGCGAAACTCAACATGTCCCACAAACGTACCAATAAATCGACAAAAGCGGAAATCTATTTGGATCGAATATTTGCTTCAGGAACCTTCAAAAATGTTTGGGTATGCTATTGCTGTCTTTTTGACGTTACTGCCACGCCTTCCTTTTCCAATTAATTATGGTGCTAATTTTTTCGGCAGACGGGGCGCTATACGGAAGGTAGAAGAAAGGGCCAACGATGTGTCTCCAAGGAGTTCAAGACCGGCTCTGTGTTTGAGAAACACTTCTTCGATGAAGAACTTCGAATAATCGAACGTACACAAGAGATCATTGATGATTTCCACGCCGCGAACATCATCTTAGGAAAGGACATTATTCTCAACACGCCCGATGTTTGGACATACACAGAAAGTAGACATAAATGTCTCATCGAACCGATGATTGACAACTTTCAAAAGTTCAACAGCAACAGTGGATGGGCTGCGTCTGAGAATATATGGGATGATGCAATGCAAGCTTTGAGTCACTTCTCCTACCACGACTCCAACCGACAATTCCTGTTGTGTGATCTCCAGGGAGGCTCGTACAGCAATGGATAGTAAGTGCACTTTTAGCCACATCTCTTTGATAGTTCTTTCGCAGAATTCATCCTCTCTATCGACATGTTCTCAGTGGCTAACGTATCTTCCAACTCGGTAAATAGCATCCTCTCAGACCCTGTCATCATGTCACAATCTCATGACTACGGGCCAGCGGATTTGGGACCTAATGGAATCAACTCCTTCTTCCGGAGACATCATTGCGGACGATTTTGCAAACGACAATGGCTAAAACCTGCAATCTATGGGAGTGCTTTGATTCCAATGCGGCAAGGAACCACTATGATTTCACTCCCAACTCGTCAAAATCGTAACCCTCTGTCGAGAGTACGTGAGTGAGAATCTCAATGCCCGAAGTCGTGAGAGAAGAGGGAAATTCAATGGCCATATGCTCCTATGACTGGTATTCGCAGTAGGTTCGGTCTTCTTGAGGCAATGATAGCTGGGATATTGCAAAGTAAATGCGCATGATGATGACGCATATGCAATCTTTGAGGGTTAGGAACTGATTCTCTTCGCTCCGTAGCTTTTATCCATGAATACACATGTCGGTGCTATATTGTTCTCTTATTCCTAACTGAATGTTTGGGGGTATCATCATTTGCCTAAAACCAGTTGTAGTCGATGGTTGGTGACCTGTAAATTTTCGGCATTCCATCATCACCACACCGTTGAGGGTTCTACAAAACCAGTGAGTAGCCACAGTTCATCAAGTGAAGTAGAAGTTTAAAGTCGAGGCTCAAATTTGATACTTGAAATTGAAGTTGAGGTTTAAATTTTGAGGAACTAATTAATGACTGTGTGAGTGAGTGCCAGTCACGTGGATACCCGTATTAGCTAAGCTCGGTGTCGGATAAATATTTCCACGGAATTACTAGGTAAGGCTTCAAATCCGGATCCATCCGAAGTTTCCGAAATGCAGCCAAAAAATCAAAGAACGAATCATATTTGTTGCGTAGACATATTTACTGTGGTGGCGGCTGTGTGGCTTGACTAAGAACAAAGAAATAATAATTGATTTTCTCATCACCAATGAGGTGGGTTCGAAAATACCTTTACAAAACATCAATATCGTAAATAGATGTGAATTACAATCTTAGGCCCATATATTGACCAAAAGAGAGGTCCCCAAATTCCAATAAACCCATTCTAACGTTAACGCCGGGAACTCTGGAAGCAAAGCCTCAAACGACTACGCGGTTTAGAATGTCTATCAAACCTTTCATCTATCATACATTCACAGCAATAACTTTATAAGAGTGACATTCCATGTCAATAATAGGTCGTGTGAATCATTTCCTCATTCACTTGAGTCTCATCTCACATCACATCTCACTTTCTTGAGGAAGTAGAGTTCATCACCATCGATCCCTGGATCAGCCAATCAATAGCGACAAAATTGACTTCTTGAATGTCTGTACTTCTTGGCAATAACACAGCCTCAAGATTCTTACATTACATTACAGTAAACGCAAAAATTCTTTGTCGTCAGTAGACACTTACCCGTTCAAAGTGAATTTACCTTCCTCTTTCCCACGACTTTGGGAGAATCTTTCACGATGAATTCCATCATCAAATCTCGAAACAATGGAAAAGTCTCCATCACAGTCGTCCTCTCATACGTGTCCGATTGGATAATCTTGATTATTGCTGGAGCTTTAGGAGCTGTATTCTCCTATCAAACACCCAACAAACGTCCTTTCTCAGTTGTCGATCCAGATATCAGTTATCCACATCAAAACCACGAGAAAATCTCGACAGGTTTACTGGCCGTGTTGGCCCTCGTCGTCCCCGCACTCATCATTCTTCTCGTTACATTTACTCTCGTACCTGGACCAACTGTTCCAAAATCGATACCAAAAGCTCTGATATGGAAACGGAAATTATGGGAACTTCACGCATCTTGGCTCGGGCTTGGATTATCTCTTGCCTTGGCATTCGTCATCACCAATGGGATGAAGAATCTTTTCGGGCGACCACGACCAGATTTGATATCGAGATGTGATCCTGACATGGCCAATATCGCCAAGTATGCTGTTGGAGGTGGTACCAGACCTGAAGGAATTGTTCTAGTTGAAGCAGGGATCTGTCGGCAAACAGATAGCTCTATCCTTAATGATGGGTTCAGATCGTACCCCTCTGGTCATTCATCATTTTCTGCCGCGGGACTCGTCTACCTTAGTCTTTTCCTTGCATCCAAACTTGCCTTGACTGTCCCATTTCTGGCACCTCGATCTTACACCGCCGATTCCTCGCCATATCACTCCGCATTTCCCTCCCGCAATCCTCCACGCCATCAACGAAATGAGTCCGACCTCTCTGGCAAAAATCTGGATAGTTCAGCAGCTCTCACGTCCGGCCACAACGACAACTTGATCGCCTCACGTAACCAAGCTGCAGCGCCACCCCTCTACCTTCTGCTCATCGCTATCATCCCTACCTTATTATCCATCTATGTCTGCTCTACTCGCTTCTCCGATTTCCGACACCATGGCTTCGATATCTTATTCGGTTTCTTCATCGGTACCACCGTCGCCATCTTCTCATTCCGCTTCTATCATCTCCCTCTCTCCCAAGGCGCAGGCTGGTCGTGGGGTCCTCGAAGCTCAGATCGTGCGTTCTGGGCTGGTGTGGGCGTGGGTAGTTATGTGAAAAGTCCGAATAGTCCAATAGGGGGACTGCATCATCATGACCATAATACAAACTATGAAAGTCATGGTGCAAGGATGGGCGATTTGGAGGAAGGACGACTGGACAGTGCACATGGTCACGATAGAAATGTGAGCAATTTTGAAGTAGGGAATAATCCGAATTCGATGACGATGTAATGTCTGTTGATGAATGGGATGGGTGTTAACGACTGTTTGTAGGATGATATCGAACTTTTGCCAAGGGTTACGCAGGCGATTGGTCTGTAATGTTGATATGATAGTTCAGGGCGTTTATGAACATGACGATTCCGAATTTTTGAAAGCTTAATCTTGCGATCGGATATGTTAAAATATTGGTTTATATTGTGCTGAGTATTGACTTCAGCACTGGAGATCATTAAAGAGCATCAAGCGAGGCGTTTGAATTAAAATGTGGACAAAATATCTCTATTTCCGTTATTTCTGTAATTGAACTCTTTTATTTTACCCTATATTAGGCATCGTGTGATCGTGTGTACTTGTTTACTGTATTATTTGTACTCTGGTATAGTTATCTGAAGGTAAGCCCTTCACAAACTTCAAATCTGCAACTATGTTATTATTTGGCAGAATTTCCAATCATTCTAATGTTAGTGTGTAAGCAAAATCAAAAGTCATCGTCAGACTTCTCCTCATTGCATTCCTCTCTTCAAGACGGTTATCGGAACTTCTCTAAACTCCGAGAGATACTTCAAGTCTCTAACTCCTTCTAAGAACACCAAGATCTGTATTTGTACATGATAAAGGCTGGGCCATACCCCGATAGGATAAAGCTATACCGTAAATGTACATACATCAACAGCACTTGCGGAGGTAAAGCAGAACCCAACCAGGGAAAATCACAATACTACTGTATTCTATATATGCATTCACAGTCCGATATACTACACCGGGCCTAGAAGGAAGTGTTATGAAGCGACACTATCTCCAAAATTCGTTGCTGTCGCCGAGCCGAACGCAAAAGAAGCCCCGGTGATGATGTATCTTGGTACTAACCTTGTGGCAGTCTAATACGCATTGCGAATGTACCAAATCCGAATTCAATTGTCAGTTCTGGATGGCTGAGCCTCTTCCAATGCATGCTGCTGGAAATTTTCGAGGTGATATGATAATTATGAAAGATTCCTACTGT
>KI628912.1:7605-20780 GCA_000503235.1 Sclerotinia borealis F-4128
CACAACGATGTCGCATAAGTGTCACAGAATCTCGAAGGCATCCCCCCCCCCCCCCTTAGGAAGGAAAAGTTAGCACAATACTGCTGAAATAATTCAGCAATCTACTTGGAAAACAATCAGTGACGCCACGACTAAAGAAAGTAGAATCTCTAAGGCCTTCTCATCCGGTCGAAATCCGGAAAACATCAAGAGCAATATGCCGAGGATGGCAGGCATAAGGCACATACCCATCTGCAGCCATAACTTGCGATTCGACCTAATATCGGCAGTAGCTTCAGATCTGCGAGTGCGTTCGTGATGCAGCCGCCATACTGATACAATGAAATGAATAACCGTAATGACCACATCGAGTGACGAAAGCACGACAGACAGGTATGAGGAAGACATAAGCTTTTGGGGAGGCGAGGAGATGGGCGATCAACAAAGGAGGTTGATAGGATGCCGCCAGAGAAGGAGAGATGGGTTCTGGATGCCTCGTTCTATCTGCATTTGGGGACGAACGAATCTGAGTAGAGACAATAAAGCGAGGCGGGAAAATGGAATGAGGGCACATGCTGGTTGCCTCGTTCTGCAGCTTCTTCTTATGTATTGGACTGGATTCCCAGTTTGGTTCTCGGCTTTTACCAACAGCAATTGTTATATCCACCTTCTTCATCTATACTTAATCACTTCCATGAGAAAGAGGAACGGCTCGAAGACGCCACCTGTTATGAAGACAAATTGGGACAGCCGGGATCGGGTTCCGCGGTAGTCTGGGGAGCTTCGAGACCAACGGACCAACGACAGGCGAAGATTGCTTACTAGGGATCGGTCACATTTGCAAAATGTGACCGACCCCCTGCTAGAGAACGATATTTGCTTTCCACCTCAGTACTATCTTCCCTTCATTTGCGAGCTTACCATTTGAATATGGATTAGAGCGATTTGAAATCCCTTTGCGACCGTGATTTATCCTATATCTTTTTAAAGGACCAGGGAAATGCTGTAGCTAAACTTCCCTGTCCCCGCCGACAAGTCTCGAAGGAACGGACAACTCGTATTCACTTTGCTGTACACCACAGCAGCCACTGGGCCGCTATTTCATTATCTATCTCGCCTTTTGAGATCCGAGCCATTCCAAAGCAAAAGTTCTTTCGATGTTCCTTACGATATATTCCACATTGCAAAGCGGATCGGTTGGCAGATATCTCTCCCGATGTCATAAGTGCTGTACAACGAATTTATGATTGCCACTACCAACTTACTCAATGGGACTTTTCAAGCCAATATTGGTAAGTTTCAAATCATATCCTTGGTTTTGTACTAACGCATTTAGTCCTTTCAGCGATCCTGTACATCATATCCGCCGTCCGAACAAAAACACATGCGCAGAGAATGCCCATGCGGCGCTCATTGAGTATATACATCAAGGGAAAGGTATAGCGAGAAGGAGAGTCCCGTAGAAGAATATGAGTTGAGCGATGACGGTAATAGACATACACGCGGAATCGAACATTAGAGATTGAATACCCTTCACGATATCGATCACAGTAACGGTGGTAGGCACCCACACAGAATCAAACGTCAGAGATTAAATACCCTTCACGATATTGGTCACGATCGCAGCCACGACGACGACGACGACGATGATGATCATGATGACGATAACGGATGATATAACGGATGATACAGATGATACAGATGATACGGATGATACGGATCGAGGCACTAGCTAAGCCACACAGAGTGATGGTGGAGCCATAGAGCACAACGCCGAAGCAGTCTTGAGAATTATTCGAAAAGGGCTTTAAGCATAGTACTCCCTGCCAAGAGGGAGGAAAAGTCCAGGCGGCAGCTTCAGGCAAAACATACAACAAACATGGTAGTCAGTCACCAAAGACCAGCACTTATCCACCGATATAATCCCATCACAATTTTTTGCGCAGGATGGAGATACCCCCGGGAGTAGATCCCTACAGCTAGAGCTCCTCCTCTGGCAGCAGTCGAAGACAAGTCCTCCGAAGCGCTAAAAAGATTGCCTGGAAAAGTTCCTTTCTCGCCGCATGCCCGTAGAAGTCGCGACCTTGTAGCTTCTACCAAGCACAAATCCAAATATCGGTGGACAACTGCAGCGTGGATGATAAATTCGATCGTTGATGGGCTTTGGCAGTTCGGGCTAGGAAGTATTGTTTCTTGGAAGGCTGAGGGAATGTGACGAGCGCGTCAACGATATCGGTAATCTGCAGTGAGTGCATCAAGTAGTCAGCGAATGCATTCCTAAAGAGATCTTTCACAACTACCTCTCGAAGATCGATTAAACTCCTTGAATTCCTCCCTGATTTCATCCAGTACATTGCTGTATCTTTGAACCGTCATCCACCTTCGATCAACCATCTCCCGAGTGGGGCCACCCACGATTATGTAATAATACACGTATCAGCCACCTTCAATATTTACGGAGCTATACTATATTTGACCTAGTCTCATATCGCTTATTGAATGCTCACGTGATGAAGAGGCAATTTCCATCGTTATCTCTATCTCTATATCATTCATCTCCATCACAACTTATCTTCATTCCATTTATCTCAATCCATCTCCATCGCACAATATATATTACAACTATCATCTCCATACCATCTATCACGACTATACAAACACGATCTTTCTATCGCCATCTCTATCATCCATCTCCATCACACAATATCTATTACAATTTATTCAATCCATCTCCATCGCACAATATATATTACAACTATCATCTCCATATCATCTATCACGACTATACGAGCACGGTCTTTCCATCGCCATCTCTATATTTTCTCCTCTACTAGGCTTTCAGGTATGTATCACCTCTTGTAGGATGATCAAGTATCACCTCTTGTAGGCTGGTCAAGTATCACCTCTTGTAGGATGATCAAGTATCACCTCTTGTAGGCTGGTCAAGTATCACCTCTTGTAGGATGATCAAGTATCACCTCTTGTAGGCTGGTCAAGTATCACCTCTTGTAGGCTGGTCAAGTATCACCTCTTGTAGGATGATCAAGTATCACCTCTTGTAGGATGATCAAGTATCACCTCTTGTAGGATGATCAAGTATCACCTCTTGTAGGCTGGTCAAGTATCACCTCTTGTAGGATGATCAAGTATCACCTCTTGTAGGATGATCAAGTATCACCTCTTGTAGGCTGGTCAAGTATCACCTCTTGTAGGATGATCAAGTATCACCTCTTGTAGGCTGGTCAAGTATCACCTCTTGTAGGATGATCAAGTATCACCTCTTGTAGGCTGGTCAAATGTCACCTGTAGTAAGGAGACTACTAAGCATCTTCTCCTTGCAACGAGTGTGGTTTCTCGATGAATATATTGTTGAAGATGGTATTTTAAGGCTTTTCATTCTGCTCCTATTGGTATTATCTTATTTCCTAGCTGAACAGTGCTAACAATTGTCCTTCCAGGTATTCTATCTTGAGTATAACAACAGGTCGCGATGGCTTCTCCGACATTCGGCTGCCCAAATATGCCTGTTGTTATCAAATGGGGCGATACCGAACAATACAACTATATTGGTGCACAAAGGCACAATCTCCGAATAAATATACACCTTGGCACGGAGACAAGTCCCCAATTGATTATTTGGTTCAGTATGACAATTGGAATTACAGCGAGCCCCGATTCCTCTACAATACGTACAAAAACGCTTTACTTCGTTATCCCAGCTAGTTTGCTTGGCCACAACGAGAACGACACATGTCTCTCGTTAGAGACTCCAAACTCTGATCGTTCTATCGACACTAGCACTGCTATACGAGAGGCTGGCATAAGTTCCGATCATGCCTCTGTTTCCCGTATATGCTTTCAGCTCCACGATCATGGCACAGTGTTCATGCCCCCTATTAATGAGCATGCCTTCACCCCTGCGTCGGACATTGCCTTACAACTATTGGTTAGTTTGCGGTCCCTTTCTCAGGCTAAGCAATTCTGGGTATATACATCGTCCGAAGATTCATGTCTCACCAAACTCTGGAAAAGGATCGACCGAATACGTGAGGGAACTTTTACAGGTGACTTTACGACTCAGAGCGTATTTAAACGTGGCATGGTATGCGACAAATGGACGAATTTCAACAATTTCGTGAGACGGGAGAATCCGGTGAGACGGGAGAATTCGGTGAGACGTGAAAACACTCTTCATGGCGAACAGCATGCCTCGGAGCCCCCACCGCTATACATTGGTGAAAGTCAGGGGGCTGGAATGGAACGCGAAGGTGATTCAGCAATTGGCCTTCTACTGAGCGATAGTACTGACATCCTAACAACAAAGATAATGATCCTTCCTATGTTCTCGACCAAGACCTTGTGGATAGCGAAAGCGATCAAGAATTGTCCTTGAAGCGTAAGCGCAGCTACAGCAATATATCTTCCGATCCTACGCCATCAGGTATCCTTAAGCATGTTACTGATGCTAGTATTCCTAATTCTAGTAAGCGATTTCTTTTGCGCCTCTTTTTCCCTCAAAGTTTCTCAAGCACTACTAACTATGTCCCCTAGATGAATCCCATGCAGATCATCAAAGTTCCAGAGTTCGGTTCGCCGAACCTTGTAACGAAGTCCCAAGCGCCATGGAAAAGGAATTGTCTGTCTTCATTTTTTGGGTGTTGGAGAACCACTTGCGCTTAGGAAAGAGTCGTGAGGAGGTCTTCTCAGATCTTGGCGGGGCAGTGTCTCGTGGAGATAAACGCAAATTTAACGAAATCAAATCGAAGTGTATGGCGAATATTTGCGTTAAATATGTCAAGACGGGATCGAAATGGGTTGTGAGGAATACTGTCTGATTGCAAAGAGACGGTTTTGGGGGCAAGGGTTTGCGGAAAGTTGTATAACAGGTGTTGCCTACGCATAGTCGACAGCTTCAGTCACATGCTGGCTGAATTACATAATTAAACTGCCTCCTTAAACCCTTCGAAACAAGAACCAATCAATTCCGTGAACCCGCTGCCATCCAAGTCTAATAGACAATCCTGTTGGTAATCAGGATAAATATTTTCAGATCGAAGTTTAATACCATGGGTTCTAATCACGTAGCTTTTGAACTGTATTATATTATCGAAAATCAGATCTTCAGTTTTAATAACAAACGAAGGGGCCATCTGCTGCTTGGTTGCGCAAATGAACATTTTCAATGTGATCCCACATGTGAGCAACGCAACGAAACGTGTCTGTACCAGATTTTGTGAAAATTATAGGGTGATGGGTGATATGAATACCTCGTGCCCCGCACCCCGTTGTACTTTATGTAGTACTCAGGACACGGGCTCATTAATACATGCAGAGTGAACTAGCATTGAGTTGCCATTCGAACACGCAATAACAACGCCGGATGGACCCAACACCTAGACCCTCGGAAGATACCGCACTCTACCGGCGAGCCATGTCTGATACTGGAACTAGACGAACGATGAGAGATCAGAGCGGCTTAACAATGGTTGATCGAAGGAATTATTTACTCTACCTTCCCCAAGTTCGCCATTTGACACACTTAGCAGCCAATCTAGTGTAGAACCATCCGGATCCACATTCCCGTTTCCTCGAATTGATGCCGAACCCAGTGAATCTCGAGAGTCACTTTGCGTTCTTATTGCGGAAGATAATCCTACCAAAGCCCGATTGTTAACCCGAAGGCTTGAAGTGGTACATGATGGCCAGTAATGCCACGACCATTACGCTTTGAAACCACATACCGTCGACGTCATTCTCATGGATCTGCAGGTATGTCGTCCCCTAGATCAAAGCAATATATCTAATCCTAATTCTTAGGCAGATGCCGTTAGTTGATGGGGCATTGTCCACGAAAATGATTCGCGAGTACGAGAAAGCGCTTGTCGAAAAATTGAAACACATTCGCTCAAGAGTTCCAACAATAGCTGTTTCCGCTTCACTCACCGAGGACAAGAGATTCGAATATGTTCAAAGCAGGTACGAGCCTTTCTTCGCCTGCTCTGCTCCAGATAAACTATGTTAATTCAATGATTCTAGTTTGATGTGGGGCGCTTGAGTCTTTTGTTCCAGGGAGTCAAATATCATAAACTGAGGAGAGATGCTCTATATACCCCTGGGTACTGGGAAAGAGGCGGCTGGCACTTGGCGTGAGCTCATTGTGCGACAAACCAACTGCGGAAGAGAAAGCGAACGGGAGCAGTGCACTCACGGGCCTGCGCGAAACCATTCAGGAAAGACAAATTGGTAGGTCGCAGGCCCTACTAGACAAGGGAACAGATGTGAATGGGAAGGATATTGGAGGATGGACGGCTCTAATCGTAGCTGCCACAGATGGATGCGAGAAAATTGTGCACTTGTTGCTGGACAATGGTGCTGATGTTAACATAAGGGGATATGATCAACGGTCAGCTTTGCACTGGGCGTCCAAAATTGGGCATGAGGCGGTTGTGCAGCTTTTGGTTGAGAAAGGGGCCGACATCAATGCGAGTGCGTACGGGTGGACAGCGATGCTGCTGGCGGCCAAGAACGAGTTTATGTCGATCGTGTGCTTTCTAATCCAAAATGGAGCTAATATTAATGCGGAGGATTATCATGGACGAACAGCACTTCACTGGGCCGCAAATTATGGTAGCGAATCGGTATTGAAGCTGCTAGTGAAAAAGGGGGCTGATGTTAATGCTGTCGATCGCTGGGGAAGGACAGCGATGATATGGGCAGCTGAAAATATGCAAAACGCAGTAGTGGAAATGCTGTTAGATGTTAGGGCCGACGTTGAGGTGAAGTCTCCGTATACTTTTGCCGCACTCCACATAGTAACTTTTATGGGGTGGGAGTCAGTTGTGCAACGACTGCTAGAAAAGGTAGTCGATGTAGAGGCCGAAGCTCAATGTTGTGAAGTTGAGGAGGAGAGTGAGGATTATGAAAATGATGCGGCAGAAATGGCGGAGAAGCCAGTGAGCGACCTTCTACGCCCGTGGTTGTCTGACCAAAGAACGATTTGGGAGGCACGAAGCAGTTCATAGAGGTGGACTGACTCGTCAATGCATTTCTTTCTTTTGGGATAAAACTTTCGACCTTTACCTTTCTATCCTACTTATAGAGGCAATTAAAAATAGACGTATTTGTTTCCAACGACTGACTATTCAAGGTCTCCTTTTGACTTTCAAGTCCACAATCAAGTACTTTTACTTGCTTAAGCTTTTCGTCAACAACTATCCCGATAAGATTTTAAGGTTTTTAGCAAAACCCCGATCCACTGCCATTTGATACTTATCAATATCCTCCAAACCATTTGCCACCAAACTTTGCCATCTGTTGACAGGCATACATAACAACCTCATCGCGACTTGCGTACGATAACAAAACCGTCTCTCTATTCAAAACAAATCTCCCCAAAAAATTTGCCTCTTTCAAATTCTTGTTTCTGCTCTTCAGAAAATAAATAGTGGTAGAATAATCCCATCAAGACAAATCGCATCCCACCTATTCTATTCTCCACAAAAATAAATCCATATTCAGCAAGTAGAAAGTCATTACTAATTATGATTACCATAACTGATATATATTTCCTCTCCCTTCGCAATTTGTCAATCAGCGCAGATTTTTATTTTGTATCTAGACGGCGAGAAAGTGACCTTGTAACCGATATCGGCGTGGTTGAAACTATCGGTAAGAGGGATGAGAGCCAAGTAATTGTTGCAATTGAGCGGTCTTTTGGTTTTTATTTTTGGCGAGTTGTAGTAAAATGTTCGGGTGCTGATTAAGAGCCAATTATAAAGGGTAATGATCGTAAGAGAGAGTTAGGGAAAGGAAAGCAGTAGAGACGGTAGTCCAATCGGAGGAGATTTTTTTCTTCTGGTTTTCTAATAGGGATAACGATGCCGGTGGAAATGTCGGTCTCGTTTCCAGTATTGCCACACTTGTCCAGCGGACGAGGAGATGGCTTATTCAGTCAGGATACTCTTTAGGACCGAGCTTTTGTTTATTTCTAGTCTTAGATGATTAGGAAATAGGAACAGACTCAGACCGACTAATCTTATCTAAAAGTAATTCTTTTTTTAATAATTAGTTTCTTTTTCGAGATTAATAAGTTTTTCTTCTTTTATCTTTTAGATGATTAATCTTTTTCTAAGAATTAGTCTTTCTTTAAGAACTAGTCTTTCTTTCTTAGAAGTTGTTAATTAAACTATACTAACTAATTATAAGTTTATATACTCTATATATAATCTATAACCTATATAACTCATTACTAATCTCTCTATCTATCGATAAACAATAAGCAAGCGCTATATCTTTTTAATAATTTTCTATATTATAATTAGAGAATAAGAAGATCACTCTCAAATCTAATAATTGACTCAGTTAAGTTCCTTTTTTTTTCGTTCCATATTAATCAAAAACTACTAGTCTAGTTTTCTAATCTACTTCTTAGACTCTAATAAGCTAATAGCTATATATAAAGAGCGTGAGTAAATAGTATGAGATTTTATATATTACGAATTGAATAATACTAATATTGATTTCTCATTCATAATCCTATAATCATATCTTAATTATATAGAATAGTAAGTATATGACTTTTTGTTTTTGTTGGTATTACCTGGGGGGTGAAATGGCTATACAATATGGTCAAAAAGTATTGTATTAAAAGTTGATTGACGCTATTCCCACTTCGAGAGCGGGGAGGCCTATATGGCCATCGATATCACGTGACCATAGTCACTAGTATCGCAATCGTTTTATAACTAATAAGTAGAGCTTTTTATTATTATAAATTCTGGAATAGAGATTAGATGTGTGAATTAAATTAGTGGCAACTGTTACAATATTGTATGTCATCTAAGGAATGTTTGTTCAAGGCATCCAATTACTACAGATTTTTCACCATATATATATGGACGACGGAACACGGGTTGTAAGTGTTCTGAAGTTACAGAATTCTAAGACTACTATAAGCGTTTTCGGGGGAATAGTAAGTTTTATTATTCTCTTGTAAGTTAATGTATATTGCATGTAATCATAGACTTGTCGCAAGGTTCATGTAGCATTAGCTATAGGTATATCAAATAAATATGAAGTTACTACTACTACTACTACTTCGTATGAACATATAGGACTTCTATATGGTTTCCAGCCGTGTACATTTCTCCTGATCCCCGCCACAACCATTTTTCGCCTCTCGCTTAAGTTCTGTACTATTACCCCTTTACAACCCAATCATCTAAAACCCATCAGAGTTTGCAATTTGAGCTAAATCTTTGTAACTATTCAATAGAGTTCCAACCTCGTGATATGCAAGCACCACTCCTGGTACAAAAAGCCATGACTAAAATTTATCTCCACATATTCCAACCAGCCCATTAATGCAGACACGGTACTACTTTAGCCCTACTCCATTATTCCATGGAGATACTCTCATTTAGTGCCTCCTCTCATTCTACATATTGCTTTAACTCATCAATTGACTAGCCCGCACACTCATAACAATTCAGTCATAAAGTGCCCAGAATCGTCTAACCCATCTAGGGCTGGATATCTAGGGCTAGGCTGCGCAACGGGTCCCCCGCGGGTCTAAAATATCATCAACGGGTCCCCCGCGGGGCGGAGTATCTGCGGGTCCCCACGGGTAGCGGAGTATTTCTGCGCAGCCTATCTAGGGCTATAAGTTCAAGGCTAGATCTAACACCCATTAAGTCATCAAGTTGATACAAATCGACAGATTCTTCTGCTCAGGGATAGAGACGATTAGGAATATCTTTGTTTCATTGAAAGTGAAGAGTGTCATTTTGAATTCTTAATTTCCATAATCAATACAAGCGATTGACCAGCAGCCATCGACTACCTACACTGCCCGAAGATCAAATTCAAAGAAATGTGAAGGCGGCACACATACAGTATGATAGCTGTATTTAACTGACATGAAAGAGATGAATTATATGCATCAACAACGTGCCTGCGGTATCACCCTGTCACCGTAAAGATTGGTTGTCTAACTACCGCAGTGAATTTCCGCAGTGGTGGAATCATATAAGGAAACCTTTAAGCCCAAATTGAATTAGACATCATTGTATCAAACTTTACCGTAGAATAATACGCACTTCTACTGTTTTTATTTTATTTTTGGACTGAATCGTAATCTTCCGTTTGACTAGGCCGTTCAAGAAGCGAGCTGATCATACTACAGCCTTACCGAATCGTAAGATTACATCTATTTAATACACAAACTTGATCTACAAAATTTAACTTCCTCCAAACCATCTTCCATACACTCAAACATACATACCAAGAAGGACGAAACCCATCCAAGGAAACTCCTCTCAATATTATCCAGATCTTCCGCTCACCTTTACGATTCATTTTATCTCAAGTCTTCAGAAACACATAACCATGAACACCACTTTTTCAGCTTGGTTTACACCATTACAGGTACGCGCCTACGAAATACTCCGCCGATCAAAAGACCGCGGAGAGTTTTCGATGTATCCATTCCTACCTCCCGAAATCCAGATCAAGATTTTCAAATGTAGATTTCCCCCACCACAAATCGTTGGTCTACCATTCAACACCCAGTTTACCCAGCAACACATTACGCTAAATCTCAAAATATTCCCGAAAGGAGACATTCCATACCTTCCGAAAATATGCCGGGACTTTCATACCGAAGTTCTTCGAGAATACCAAAAGATCGAGATCCAAACATACGGTCAGAGCTCCAAATCCCAACTATTCAAAGCTATGAAGAATGATCTACCTCCGCGGGATCTCTTTTTGAATCGCAGCAGACGCAATAATTTCTGGATTAAAAAATTGAAAGTCCGTTCATTGAGTCATGTGTATTTTCAACCGAAGCATGATACCTTGTTCTCACTCTATCTCGTCGGCGGCTCGATAGATTTATCACGTGTCACCCGCCTAGCTCTACTTAACACAAGATATCGTGAACAGGATCATGGTTTTAATGAAGCCGACATGAGACATTTGATGTATAGCATGATCAGCGTGCAATGCCCTGCTCTTTAGAAATTGTCTGATAATAGGATTTGAAAACGATGTCGAGAAAATAGGGCAATTTTTTGATCACTTGCATGACATGATCTTCGACATCACCGACGACTTCTGCAATCTGGATTTCGAAGATCACGAAGGAAGATTGATAGAATTTGATACACAAGAACTCTTAGATAAGGCAAATAGTCTCCATTCGGGGTTTAAAATATTCCCAAGACACGATAACCCGGATTTTGAACTTTCTGAGACATCTGTAAGTTTCTGGAAAACGCGTGCGCCAGTTGTAGGCATAGTTGCTTACTTTGATGATGATTGGGCGTGGCGGGAATTGGGGATGAAATGTGCAGAGCCGAGAATATGGTTGCCAGATTTGGAGGCTTCTTTGCCGGTTCATATGGATAGAACTGTTCTGGATAAATACAAAGGGTTGGCGCAAATCCTTGAGGGAGCTCCTTGGTAGATTGGACATAGGTGTGGAGTAGTTGGGTTGTCAAGGAGTGTAATTAGTCAGGTTGAGAGTTTCGAAGAGCACGACATGCAAGGGATTTGAACAACTACTCTAGGAGAGATTACAATTCAATAAAGCAGAAAGGCAGCAGCTCCGAGTCTAGGAAGATAATTCAAGTCAAGATTAAATATGAATTTCGTTAACGAGAATCGAGTGATGCATGTATTCTCTCGGGCTGCTTTTGAAGTTGCTCTGAATTTCCCATTCTACTCAGAGTAGTAATACTAGCAGCCCTAACCCTATTTCAAGATTAAAAAACTTATAAAAATAACTTTATTATTTAATAATTTTGTTGGAATATCACTAAGATCATAATATATAACAGTAGTAATATTGTATATATGTCATCTTAGAGATATTCTAATAGTATTGGATATATGTATAGTAAGTGTATATATATAGACGATATCATGTGACCTTGTGTAACCCTAGACTGCACTTCCAACAAATTTAATTATATTGAAGAGTTATTTGGTTCAAGTTGAAATCATGTTTTTTGAACATACGCTATAATATTAGATCTATAATCAACTAATTTATCTTAATTTACTATATAGTAGTTACTAGTAAGCCGAATAGAATTCTTTAAATAAAGATCTAGAATTTATATTAAACATTAGACACTCTAATTTTAAACATTAGACACTCTAATTTTAATATTATAGCGTAATTCCAATATCTATACTTTATTCTTTTCTTTTTCCTCTTTTTTTATATTCTTTTAATATTAATTCTAATTCTTATTATATCTAATATCTAGTATATTTTAATTTCATATAATTACCTACTATATTATTATTATGATTCTATTAGTTTTGATAATATACATAACCCTTTAATATAATTCATAATTTCAACTCTACAATCATCTTTTATCTATTATCTATTATCTAGCCTTAACTTCACAATCCATCTACTATTCCATCACCTATCATCTTCAATACACAAAATACACATCATATCCCAACCCATCCCATTACAATCCCAAAAAATCCACCGATTCAACAGTCCTAAATTCGCAGTATCCTACGATTATCCTCCTCCTCATTAAAACCCATCTACCCATCTACCCATCCCATCCCTCCCTCACCGTCAAAATCCATCCATACTGTCCATTCCATTGTATCCATGGTTAATCAATCAATCCATCTCTGCCTCCTCTCCCATATTCACCACCAATTCATCCATCTCTACCCCCTACCTTCCCCATCCCATCCCCATCTCTCCATCTTTTCCTTCCTTTAAATACCATCTCATTCTTTCCCATCCCTTCCTCCATCCCATTCCACCCTCTCCTCTCTCTCCTCCTCGTCTTCTCCCCCCCTTCCCCCTTCACCTGTTGAGTTGCAAGACGCCTATGCGTCCTGAGCGAAATCAGAATTTCATTTTACCAAATAGATCCGTGGCGATTATTCTATATTTTATGGATATATAAAGTATGTTTTCGAAGAAATCCGTAGATATTGTTCTTTTATAGTCGAAACCAAGATCTTCTACTAATAGACACTGGCAGTAGCATTATTCCAGAAATGATGAAAGATTGAGTGATTCGGTTTATATATTTGCTACCATAAGGCTTTGCTGGAGAGAATATATCGTTCGATAGATATTAGCGAATTTCTCTGTAAACAATACCTCCGGGTTGCTTCCAATCCAGTACCTCCCACTGGTACCAATCCAT
>KI628913.1:0-18690 GCA_000503235.1 Sclerotinia borealis F-4128
GGACGCGTTGAAGGGCTTCTTTGAGTTGATGGTCGGAGAATTCACCGAAGGGGTCGAGGTTCGAACGGATGGTGCCGGAGAAGAGAACAGGGTCTTGGGGTATAATTGAGAGTCGGGTTCGGAGATCGTGGAGTTTGAGGGTGGAGATGTCGATTCCGTCGATGAGAATGGTACCCGCTCGAGCCTCTAAAAATGCGGAAGAGAGCTAGAGACAATGTTGATTTTCCTAGGGAATCATTAGGACGTCGTGCCATGACCCTTTGATTATTTTACTTACCAGCACCTGTCCTTCCAACAATTCCAACTCGTTGATTTTTATCCACAGAGAAAGTCAAGCCTTTCAAAATTGCGGGCAAATCTTCGGCATACCCGACCTCTAAGTCTGTTACTTCTAGTTTACCTTCTTCCGGCCATGAGGCGCGAATGTTATCTGTTCCGCCTTGAGGTTCCATCTCTAATTGTGTATACTCAAAAATTCGCTCAGCAGCCTAAGACACCAGGAGTCAGCAATTAGTTATCAATAATGGATTTGAGGGGAAATCCTCACATTCATGTCAAGCTCTGCACTTGCCAAAAGGCGAATAGTATTGATAACCGCCCGTCTATAACTCAAGGCAAATGCAAGTGCAAATCCAGCTAGCGACGCATCAACACCATGAGTGGAGACAATAAATGCAGCCACACACGATGAGAACAACGAACCAACCAGTGCCATACGCAACCCGAACCATCGATTGAACAGCCAATTATGCCAAGTGGCAGCTGCGAACGAGTCTGCCAGCTCATGCATCTTTGCCTCAAAAACTGGTGCATTTGAGAATGCGCGGATGGTACTGAGACCTGCTAGAGCGGATCCAAAGTGAGAAATCATGGGAGACTTTTGGATTGATTCGAGACGTTTGAGAGAGCGTGCCCCTTTGATGTATAGGAGGGCAATATAAGTGCAAATTCCCAATAGGACCACTGCAATGATGATAATATATGGCGATACGAAGAACCTAAAGATTAATTAGCAGTGTATTCAATGGAATAAGACAAATGAACTTACGCAGATACCATGATTCCAATAATTTCAAGGAATGCAGAGGCGGTTTGGGCGAAATTGGTAGAGAGTTGTGAATCCATGGAAGAGAAATCTGCAGTGAAGCGATTCAAAATCCGTCCCGTAGGAACAGTATCCAACCATCTCAAGGGAGTACGAAGAACAATATTGGTCATCTCCTTGAAAACATTTCTCGAAGCAGATAGAGATCCACGATAGATGAAGTAATATCTAGCAGTGGCGACAAATACAGAGACAGCCGATATGAGCACGTAGCCAAGCAGATAGTAGCCCAATGTATGATTTTTTGAAAAGGGATTTTGAAACTTCGAGATGAAGGCTGAAGGGCTAAGCTGCTGTTGCATGGTGATATAAGGCAGATGTGTAGAATTGAAACCATTCAAGCTCATTTCAGAATGTTCATAGGAAGATGTCCATATCTTAATCCACCAGGATCGCCCTATTATTAAGCTTTCGGCGACAAGATAAAATATGAGGACCAGTCCCCAAAAGGGAATGCCTCCAGTCGCCATGAGATATTTCGCATAGACGCTTGCCTTCACGCTTCCAGTTTCTCGTTTCTCGTCTTCGATGAGTTTTTTGGGTTTGGAGGCTGGTTCATTGGATGGCTTCTTGTCTCCATTTGCCTCGGATGCAATCACCTCCTCATCATCGGCTACTTCCGCAAGCTGCTCTGCCTTGATAATATCATCAAAATTCCCGGTCTTTTTGAGCTCATCAATAGAACCTGCATGCTCGAGTCCTCCATTTTTCGATAATTGAACGGCGTAACTTGCACGTGGAAGGCACAGCGACACGTGATGGGTTACTAGGATCCGTGTTCTACCTTTCGAAAGCTCACCCGAGATTGCATTGTCGTAGATTTCTTTTCCAACATGTGCGTCGAGAGCCGAGAAGACATCATCGAGTATTAATATTCCGGCACGAGAGTAGAAGGCTCTTGCTAGAGTCAAACGCCACTTTTGGCCACCACTTAAACTGATGCCTTGAGCACCAACCTCTGTCAAGTCACCGTCATCAAACATGTGGAGATCTTTCGTAAGTGCACATGCGTCAAGTACTTCTTGATATCGTGTGGAGTCGAATGGTAGACCGAACAGGATATTGTCTTTAATGGTAGCATTTTCAATCCATGGAGTTTGAGAGACGAACGCTCTCGCCGAAGGTATGATCCAATCAGCAGCAGTAGCCTTGCTATCAT
The DNA here is from genome assembly GCA_000503235.1 of Sclerotinia borealis F-4128. Lineage (NCBI taxonomy): Eukaryota > Fungi > Ascomycota > Leotiomycetes > Helotiales > Sclerotiniaceae > Sclerotinia > Sclerotinia borealis. The sequence continues at coordinate 2,265 of KI628913.1, forward strand.
GACGCTCATTGGCTTGAGGTGGTCGAGGTACAGTGATGTTACCAGATAGAACCTCAACTTCGCCTAGTATGGCCGAGAGAAGAAGTGACTTTCCAGAGCCTGTAGGTCCTGATATAACACTCAAAGCATTGTTGGGGAATTGGAGATTAAGATCTCTCAGAACAAATCTGTCTTCCTCCTCTGAAATTTTGGATTTCGACGGAAAGCTGACGGACACATTTTCGAAAGTGATAGAATCTCCAGGGTAGGTGTTCTCTGGCTTTTCTGGAGACTGGAGGAAAGATTCGATTCGATCGCAACTTACCTTTGCGTTCATCCCCATCATGAACAGAAAGGGAACCATTCCTAGGACGCCTTCAAGTTGCATGAATACTCCCTATTTTCGAATGAATGTGTCAGCCAGATCAGTTTGTATATTCGTATGGGACTATTAGTAAGGAATAATGGCCTGGAAATATTGTGAGACGACATCTAGTTTGCCGTATGTCGCTCGTAGTGCAAAAGATTCCAGAGACACAGGTTATAGGACAAGAGAATGGTCAACATACCAGTGCTGTAAATGCAATTGATGGGAGTAACTCTCCGTGAATATAAGAATACGTTGCCAAAGCCAAGACTGTTAGGAGTACCGGAGCCACATTTGATCCAACCATCATATATAAGTTGTTGATCTTGGTCTTCCAAAGTTTACCAATTTCTTCTTCACGAGCTTCGAATATCTTTTCGCTCCATTGGTTTTCGTTGGCAGAGAACTTGATCTGTCGGATACCATTAAGTGCTTCAGTGACTACGGTAGTCTTCTTATCTCTGGCCTTCATCAATTCTCTTTGAAAACCTCCATATCTTTTTGCAAGAGCTTGGTTGATTGGCGCCATGCCTACGATTGCTATCATACCGGCAGCCATACTCTCCCACCCTACCAGCAATTTCAGAAACACGATCGAAACTGCAAATTTACAGAAGAACAAGATGTAGAACTGATTAACAGCTCCAAAAACACCAACCTGATTTGCGTCCACGGCAAACATATTGATAATATCTTTGTCAGTCTCAATTTTCTTCTTTGAATCCCCATCCTTCCCTTTCTTAGCTTCTGGCGCATGGGGTCCATGCCCATTTGATGCACCTGGCTCTGCAGTACCGTTAGAGTTGGCCTTCCCATTGGCCTTTGGAGTATCATCAGTTTTGGGTGAACTTTTTGCCTTGTCTGTTGCTTCTTCACTCGATTCTGGCTTAGGAGGCTCCTTGCAGTCTTTCATCTTCATCATCTTTTCGAATATGAGCGATGTAAGAGTTGACCTGATCGGAATTGCAAGATCGGACCACATCAACCAATTTATTCGATTATCCATCAGAGTTTCAGCAATTGTAGCTGCAAAAAGACCGAACACCCAGATCCATGCTTGAGGATCAATTGCATCAAACTCCTGACGAGCCTCGAGGTATTGTAAAAGTTTCAGTACGGCAAACTGAGGTGCAGCGTCGATAACAGACGAGATCATTACTAACACCCATTGAGTAAATATAGGTGTACGATATGCCCAGAAAATTTGGAGCCATAATGGAACTGATGGCTTCAATATTATCGATCCGAAAGCGTTCCTGACATCTTTCGAACGTACATGTCCATCCATAACAGGAAGATCGGATATTTCAATCAGCTTTTCCGAAGCAATATCGAGGAGCTCGGAGCTCCAATTGAAGGCATATCTATTCCACAATGACTTTTTGAATTGCCTCTCTACAACATTTCCATCAGGAGTAAAGACATCAGGACGGCGTTCGACGAAGTAGAATGTCAAGGCACCAAATGTGGCAGCAACGATTTGGAGAGCTGTGAGAATGCTCGACACGAGGCGAATAGGGGGTTGATATGGAGAAAGACCGGATAGGACGAAACATGCGAGAACACCTATTAAAAGGCATGATACTGAATTAAATATTCCCTTTTGAAATTTGATTACAGGTTGGGTTTCTCTTGAAGTTTCCAATATCTGAATGAGAGTAAGAATCTAATGTTTGTTAGTACAAGGGTTAAGGCTGATTCTGTACGAGTACACCAGATCAAACATACCCAAGATACGAACAATAACCAAAGTTGCACCAAACATAAATCCGAGAACCCATCATCCTTCTCGACTGTAGCAAAAACAGCCAATCCAAAGGAAACCAGAAGTCCCACGATGAGAGAAGTGAAAATAATCACGAATTGAAGCTTGGTAGAGTATTTAGCCATGGATTCTTCCGTAGCCACCCCATCTTTGTCTTCATAGAGAGCATCATGATTGGTTGATCTGGGTTGCTTGAAGTTCTTAACAAATCGCCATGCAGTTGGGATCGTGAATAGTCCAATGAGTGCGGGAGCCGCAAAAGACAGCTCGTTGATATAAGAATCCATCCGTCCACCTATATTTGATGATAAATTCCCGTTTTCATCTAGAAATGTATACTGTAGCAGATATTTGAGGTCTTTGTCTTGGGGTGTTGGTTTTTATTCTATATAAAGGCGGTGTAGGTGTAGAATGGTGTAGGTAACCGCGTTGATGATGGAGATTGATCAATGTGGATGGATGGCGATACGAGCAAAAATGTTAGAGAAGTATAATTAGAAGCTGGTTAGACTTGAAAAGAAAGAATCAGCATAGTACTACTAATCAATTATATTTAAATACATACTCGAGTAGATATTACAGTTACCGGTAATATCGTTGCCTCCCGACTTTCCGAGTCAGATTGCTTACAGTGCAATTATAACTGTACATGCCCCATAATTATCGGTGATAACCCAATGAGGGAGCAGATACCGACACCCTTTTGAGGTTACACGATCATTACAATGTGAGCAGCTTTATATGAATTGCTACACCCCGATACTCTTGTACTAGTGATACGTTCTTTGAAGAAGTTACATACCGGTATTTCACATTGTGAAAGGAGGCTACATCGAACCCTTTTGACTTCATAAGCTCGGATGAACATTAGCAATCCCGCGAACATCCGGTATTATACTCAAGTATTAACAGGCAGCATACCAAAATGTTTACAATTGCGAAAGGACAATCTGTGCCAAAAGATGGTAATTGGCATGGTCGAATTGAAGTGGGAGGACAATTCCCACCCGAAAATAATCGATACCACTTACACATTGGTAAACCATTCCTCATATCATATCTGCGGATTATTCTGACGGATGCTTGAACAGGATTGTTCTGCCCATTCGCTCACCGAGTGAACCTAATTCGACACCTCAAAGGTCTCACCTCCATTCTCCCGATATCCATTGTCAAACCCTATCCAAAAGGTGACGACAAAGGTTGGCCTGGGTGGAAATTCGCAACGGAAACTGATCCATACCCCGGCGCAACCGAAGACCATCTCTTCCATTCCGAATACCTTCACGGAGTATATTTCCGCGCTCAGAAAGAATACCAAGGGAAATATTCGGTGCCCGTTCTATGGGACAAGAAGACAAATCAGATTGTTTGCAATGAAAGCTTGGAGATACTGCGGAATCTGAGTACTGGGTTTGATAGCATATTGGACGATAAGTACAAGAAATTGGACTTCTATCCCGATCATTTGGCCACGGACATAGATGATATAGGAGAATGGATGCAAAACGACATCAACACCGGAGTGTACAAGGCTGGATTTGCACCGGACCAAGAAACATATGACATAAATGTTGTGCCATTATTCAACGCCCTCAATCGAATTGAAGGTATCATCAAGAAGAATGGAGGTCCATATGTTTTGGGGTCAAAAATGACAGAATTGGATTTGAGATTGTACCCCACGATTTGTCGCTTCGATGCTGTGTATGTGCAACATTTCAAGTGCAACCTGGGAACGATTCGTCATGATTATCCGGTCTTGAATGCATGGTTGAAGCATTTATATTGGGAGGTAGCGGGGTTCAAAGAAACTACTAATTTCAAACATATCAAGGAGAATGTGAGTTGTTTGAAATGCTCATGATACTTGGAGGCTAATAGTAGCCAGTACACGAAGAGCCATGCCGACATCAATCCAAAGGCTATTACGCCAATGGGTCCTATTCCTAATATTGAAAGCGGAGTTGAACAGGATTGGAGTAAATTGGTAGCAGGTAGGGTCGCAGCAGATTGAATGGTGAATTGATTGGTTTGGTTATCTTGAACAGCCAACCTCGACAAACCGTTCTCATTGATCAGTGATGTCGTCTCTTTCGAGCTTCGAAGTGAAAGTATCCTTCGGTCTTCGGTGATAAAAAGTCATATGTCTGCTTGGTATTCATGGATATGATTGTTCTACTCGAGTACACTTGATCATGTTGCATTTGCTATCAGTATTGCTTGTCCACCCGTTAGGCGGGAACATTTGATAGCAGTATCAGATTGCCACAGATTGATCACCTTCAAAAACTTACCGTCTTATCTCCAAGCAGCCCAGTGATCTCTATCAAAAATAGATAACAGGTGAGATGGCCGAGTTGGTCTAAGGCGCCAGGTTAAGGTTGTGAATTCTCATGAATATCATATTCAATCTCCTGGTCTAGTAATAGGCGTGGGTTCAAATCCCACTCTCATCATTATTCTTTTGCTTTTTTTTTGGCTTTTTGGTGTGCTCACCACTTCTTTTGTTTGATTGTTGAAGGGGAAAATTCAGATGGGAGTGGAGTGGAGCAGTAGAACAAATTATATGGGGCCAGTGCTTTTTTATGTACCTTTCCGGATGCGTGGTAGCGGGGTGGGGACTTTTGGTGTCAAGGGGGGCGGGAGCTGAGTGGGGTGGAGGGACCATTCTATATGTGGGTGTAAGAACTCCTCAATTTTATATACTCCGTCATGTCTCGATGATGATATGACTCTTGACCGGATATAATTCAGATAAATATCAGACATGAACTCCACATTCGGAGGCCACATCACATTCGGAGGGCCTCCAGAAGCTCAATCCCCGGACCCACTGCTGCATGGATGGTAGAGGAAGATCCAAGAATCAAATCTCAAATATATGCAGAAATGTGTTCAGCTAACCCTCGCGGCTTGAGTATGTGTGGCTTTACTCGAGTATATACTTTGCTTTCAACGTAGCGCTGTATCACTGCAATTGTGTTGGATGGCTTTTGAATCATAAGTCACTATTATGTTGATTTAAGGGAAGCTAGGGGAAACACTGAATAGTATCGGGTCTATTTGACAGAAAGAATCGACGGCTTTGGATCCTTAGTATCGTGTTCTTTTCTTTTATGGCTTTCACATCGAATTCGTAGAGAGGATCTAGAAATCTGGAAGGAATCAGCAAGGCTGAAAGAATACGTGCAAGTGTTAGATTCGATGTTTGTGTATGCAAGGGTTTGTTGATGTAAGATTACTATATGGGCTGGGACTTGGAGGGCCTCATTGATATACCATATTGATTGGAATTTGGAGGGCCTCATTCTCGGTGGATTAGTATATATATACTGTACGGCTGCGGTTGAAAGGAGTTTATTAGATACGACATTTCTTTGGGTAGTGGTTGTACTAGGAACAGTGTTGTTTTTATAAAAGAATTTCCCGGGGGCTGCTCTATTCTGCTTCCTTCATTCATCTTATCAATCCTCTCCATCTCCGGAATTGAATCGTTCCATTTTCGACTCATCAACAATTTCGGCCATAAGAACCACGAGTAACGCCTTCTAAACACCAACCAACAACATAGGCACTTACAATACCTTTTCACTAAAAGACATCTTGAATTCACAAATCTTATCACCATGGGAAACAAAAATCGACGTGTCCCCCAGGCTGCGGCCATCGAACTGATCCCCAAAGAACCATCCGAGATCGCAAACCACCCAGGAATGGTTCTCACAGGCAACATCTTAACAATCACCATCGACTACTGCAACGTAAACACAGAGCAAGAAAACTCCCAATTCATGACAACCCTCCTAGCGATTCTGCCCAACTACGCACCATATACAAAGATCATTCAACTCAGCATCCACGCGGACATCTCCCACAACCAGAACCACAACATCCACATCACTCATGTTCAGGACATGAAATCGATCGTCAACGAGCTGAATAAGTTTGGCAAACTTGTTCAAGTTCGTGTTCGTACTTTGCTTGATTATCATAACTTTTCTCAGATGAAACTTGCTGCTGCGATGTATGGTCTGAATAAGGGATAGGATTGGCATTTCTCATTTGTTGAAAATGGAGGCGAGCCGGTTGTGGTGTCTCGGAGGGCGGATACGATGGGTAGATTGTTCGGTGTGTATAGAAGAGAGTTTTGGTGAGTGGTGGGAGTGATGGGAGTGGTGGGGGTGGTGTGGTGGTTATGGGTATGGGTGCGACTGAGTTGTCATAGGGTTGGCCTGTTGTGGCGGATCATCCGGGAGTTTTTAACTTTCTCTTAGTACCGCGGTATCACGGTATCATGGGCAAATGCAGTTTTGAGCACTAAGCAGATGTTTATTGGTATGTTGCGGTCGTTCAAATGCTCTTTGGAACATCGGTATAAACGCAGGATAGCCTAGAATTTGAGAAATAGCTCTCGATTCTTGTATATACGTTATGATATAAGGCTGTATTAATCTTCCACTATTTTGACTATCGATTTGTGATTCCCAATACAAGACTGTCGTACTATATGAATTTGTAAGCTCCAATCTTAGTAGATAGTTGCATATGTATGTATACTACTACTATACGGAAGCAAAGGAGGAGATACGGCTTTCCGGTGGGGATTGGATGTACTAGAACGGCGTTAGTTGTTGTTTTCTACAGCAGTTCCCTGCATAGGCCGTACTGAGAACAGTCTCATGTTGTTTATAACACTTCCTAGATCCTATTCTAAGCTGCTTCTCCCACCTATCTTACAAACATCCTCTGCGTTCATAACATCCAACATTTGGCAAATCTCAATTCAGAGCAATATAAACAGGTCACCAATACTTACGAGACCCCTCCATTACCAAGTCCATTCCTCAAACTACAAAATCTCCCACAATGGAAAACAACAACACAACCATCCCCAAACCCCTCTCCGAAATCAACCCACACCCAAGCCTAAGATTCTGGGCCGGCATCCTAACCATCAGCATCGACCAACTCAACCCCACCCCCTCTCAAAACACCATTTCCCTCAGCACCCTCACACAAATCCTCCCCTTCTACTCCCCCTATACACACATCATTAAAATCGGCATTCGCCCCGCCATCCCCCACGAAATACCCGATGAAATCTATCGCACGCACATCGCAAACATCAAACTCATCGTGCAACAAATTAATGAGTTTCAGAAGTTGAAAGAAGTGCATATGCGGGTTTTAGTTAATCAGTGTAATTTTCCGCAGTTGAAGATGGGGGCCAGTTTGTATGGGTTGAGTGGGGTGGAGTGGTCGTTTGGGTATGTGGAAGGGGAGAAGGTGAGGGGGAGGGGGATCGCCCCGGTGGTGATTTCGCCGGTGGATGGGGTTATGGGGAGGTTGGTGGGGGTTTTTGAGAGGGAGTTTAGGTGAGGGGGAGTTTAGGTGAGGGAATGAGGTGAGGTGAGGTTTCGGAGGAGGTCATCGTGGGTTGTGTGAATGAGGGATTGACGAGGCTTCGGAGGTGTTTTTTCTACGATTTGGTGCTGTGGACAACAGCGGATTCAAGGAGGCATGAGTTGATTTGGTATTGATGATTTGACGATGCTGATCCTTTATAAATCTTTTAGTTCTTATAGTTTGTGTACTTTGGGACGGGTATTGCGTGTGGTGGGAGATCGTTTTCTGGCTCATACAATCTTTTCATCATAAGCAAAAACAACTTCCTCCATTTCGATTATCTATTTATGAATGTTACTTTAAATTTGTATGCTATATTTGTATGTAACTTCAATCCAATCATTTTTCAGTATAGCACATTTCTTCGCATATCAATCGCGAAGCGCAGTCACTATAGAATCTAGACTAATGAATTTCATGAAACGTTCCTACTATCTCTTTTCCAGCCGGGAAGACATGAAGGTTCTTCACCGGTATTGAACTACTATCAGGTTTATTTTGTCATAGAACGAGTTTTTTCTCATCATCATCTTCATACTGCATCATGAACCTGATCTCTGCGATGCGAATCCCTAGATACGATGATACATTCCTGCATCTCAAGCAACCTCGCTAAAATCATTCCTAATCAGGGGTACGACAGCAGCACGATACTGGCCTGTGTAGACTGAGACCGTAGAACGTAAATTCAGTGATATTATTCATAGAAAGAGCTGCTTGTATTTCTTATCCTCCATTGCCTTTTTGCATATTTTCTTCTCTCATCTTTGATACCTGGTCGTGACACTCAACTCAATTCCTTCACTAGCCCTCCCATCTGTTTTTCTAACTTATCCCCTTCAGTCGACTCCCCCATCCCATCGCTTCACGTGACTTTTGGTGCTTCATCACCACTTTCATTAATCTTCTAGCACAAAATGTGATAAATGTTTCAACAGTTGCGGAATTACCTTACGATCATTACTCCTCATAAAAGTTAAGTCTCCTCCGAGTCGTTAGCGCGCTGAACAATCTAGACACATGGAATTCAATTAATTATTTTAAGCCCGCCATTTCAATTGATGCATCCGAAAAACATATCATGCTTGTGTTTTACTTTCTAACCATCGGACAAACTCGTTTAAATCATTGAATTCGCCATCTTTAAGAGCCGATGAGGCGGTCTCTTCTCGATAATGTCAAGTAACCCTCTGCTCGATCTTGCATCTCGAGTTCCTTTTGAGTGATTGCGTCTTTCAAGCTATTTTCTCTTTTTTGGTTGGGATTTTACCTATCATAATGTTCTCACTTACTTAATTGAATTATCGATTGTTCGCAGGATTTCTTTGTATGATTAGACTGAAAGAGTTGGCAGTCTTTGTGGTTACACTCTTCATTGGACAAAGACCAAAACAAAGACCAGAGTAAAAGTGGAAAATTTTCGTTAAATTCAGGGGTTTAAAATTTATCTCATAATAGACTTTTGGAAATCTTTGTTTGAAGATTGTTTGCGGCCTGTCATCTAGTATATATTCATGTTGTGTTCACATGGGGATGGATATGATATTTATAGTCACTTCATAGTCACATTGGAGTAGTCGTATATTTTCATTAATTATATGGTAAATACCTGGAATAGCATCATTTTGAACTTTGATACCCGAAATAGCCTAAGTACTAATCGAGATATAATATATGCTATTTCAGGTTAAGTTTTTTTGTGTTATTTTGATTGCAAAATAAAATATATTAATCTGGTCTCAGGAACAGAAATGATGCTATTCTGGTTACAAATTTATATATTAGTTTGGTTGCAAGAAAAAAAAAGGTGTTATTCTGGTTACAAAATTTATATGTTAATCTGATTGCAATAAAATAGTATTATTTATATAAGAGGATATAGGAAAGGGGGAAGGGAAGGGGTTACACGAAAGGATATAGAAATGGGGGAAAGGGAGGGGCTATACAAAAGGATATAAGGTTATTACTTATACCAAAATAACGAATCAACTTTGAGACCAGAATAGCACCCTTTTCTTTTTCTGCGACCAGATTAACACATGAATTTTGTGACCAGAATAGCATCATTTTATTTTTTTGAGACCAGATTAACACATTATTTAAAAACGACTGAAATAACACAATGTGTTAATTCAGGCCTAATTAGAAAGTTTATATGCTATTTCGGGTATCAAAGTTGAAAATGATGCTATTCCAGGTATTTACTATTAATTATATTGTATTTGGTTGCCAATTCGGCTTTGCAGTTTGTACTCACCTAGTTTATACAGGAGTTAAAATTATCCTAAGCCTGGTACCCACCTATAACACCCCCATTCCGAGAAATTTGGTCGATCTAGCTTGTTTTCAGCAAAACTTAAAATTATCCTAAGCCTTGTACCCATTTATAACACCCCATTCCGAGGAATTTGGTCGATCTAGCTTGTTGTCAGCAAAACACCTCACAAACTCACCCTTTTGGTTTCATTTCAATCATCATCCGATTCAAATGGATTCTCTTGGGTCCGTGTCTCTTCTTTGTCTAAATAAATCCCACTCCATCTGATCCTCCTGATTGATTGTCATGTGAGGATGGTTTCGTTGCTGTCTTGCACGCGATTCCCGATTGTCAGCTGGAGGAGCACGATTTCGTTCTCCCGAAGTCAGTGGATGTTCCTCGAAATTTGCGAGAGCTTGCGCTCTATAAAACTCTGGATCGTCTTTGAACATGTGGGCCTGTTGTTCTGCACGCGAGCGTTCCTCAAAATTTGCGAGATTATGCGCTTTATGATACTCAGGATCGTTTTGAAACATGCGGGCCTGTTGTGCTGTACGCGAGTGTTCCCCGAGATTAGCGAGTGTCTGCGCTCTATGGAATTCTGGATCGTCTGCAAACATGTGGGCCTGTTGTTCTGCAAGCGAGTGTTCCCCGAGATTAGCGAGTGTTTGCGTTCTATGGAATTCCGGATCGTCTGCAAACATGCGGGCCTGTTGTGTTGCGCGCGAGTGTTCATCGTCGACCGGAGCAGCATCATACCGTCCTTCGAGTTGAGCGAGACTTTGTTCTCTGTGCTGATTCACATTGAATCCGAGAGGAACGAAGGCCCGTTGTGTTGCACTCCGATCTTCGTCATCGACTGGAGGAGCGCGATTCTGTCTGTCAAGACGTTCTTGAGTTCGTTCCCTGAGCAGCGAAACAAGAGCACGGCCTTGTTGTCTGCGCTGCCCTTGATCGCTTCCCACAGGCTTTCGTTGAATAGCAGCGATTTGTCTTTGTGATTGGCTCTCTTCCGAGAGAATCCGCTCTGTGTGGTGCCTTTCGAGACTGGGCTCCTCCCGCTCACAATCTGCATCTGACGATTCATCGACAAGTTCATCGTACTTATCCGATTGGATTGTGTCTTTTTGCTTGAGAGCAGATGGAGGAGGTCGTTTGCCCAAAAAATCGGCCATCTTGCAATCGAAACAATCTTCGGTTGATTGTAGTGGTGGTTGAGGCTGTTAGGTTGTTCGACTTCTCGAGTCGGACATTCCGAGAGTCAAAACTCGCTTCATCCCTGATTTGAACCCTTCTGTTCCAGACTGTTCGGTTGATTTTCCGGCACTGATCACACGTTTCAACGATCTCTTGATCTTCTCGCGTCTAGGCTCTCTCGGCTTTGACGAAGAAGTCGTATGACCGCAAGCCCACGTGGTGTATGTGATGTCTGACATCGCTGCGGTGGGTGTGTTTGATTGTTGATCGTGTGCGTGGGTGTTCATTTCTTCGTGTCCGAAGAATGTGCATGATGCTGATGATGTGAATGAGTATCGCTGGATTCAGGGGTATATATATTATCCGAGAAATTGTGTTCAGAAGCTGTCCAAAGGCTGTTCAGAGGCTGTACACACTAGGCAGGTATATGGGTCTCGTCAGAGCTACTTATTCTCGGAACAATCGCGAGATACCACTCTACTCACATCGAGGTGGCATTCGTTGAAGAGTAATGTGATTGGCCTTGAACACTCGTGGAATTGCCAGGAGAACGTCGCTGGATCATAGCCTCGAAATTGGTGAATTTAATGGAATATTGACATTGAGAAGTGCAATGTTAACGATATCTACATTGTCTCACATAGGAATATTTTATTAAGGAGTAGAAGATGTTTCCCCATGTATAATAGCATTCGAATTCGATAATTTCATTGTCCTGAGTTTCGTCCATCTCAAAAGAAAAGTCACCAAGCTCCCACTGGGCTCATCATGTAGCTTTGGCTTTATGTCGCTGTTGCATCAAGAAACTTTTTGACTTAAGCTGCTCCTTGTGCGGGGCTCATTTATTGACTTCAGGTGACTAGACCTTTGATTATTCAAATAGCCAAGTATTGGTCAAATGATGTGAAAAAGCTCTTTGATAGGACAATCGTGTAAAATCCGTAGCCTTCCGTCTCATGACTGTATTACTACGGCAATATTGTGGGGATGTAGTCGAACATACAAGATATACCTTGAGAATGAACTCATTAAACTAATATTTATGCTGATGACTATAATTCCTAAGAGATACTCGTCGGCACACTTACCCCCGCCTCTTTTATAATACTTCTTTTCTACTTCCTCCATCCATCCCCCTTTTTCCCAAGTAAAGTTGATCCAACTAAAGACAATCGCAGGCAGTGTGTTATTATTTTGAGAGAAACTACCGGTAAGTTAAGACCCTTTCCAGTTACCTCATTTGATGTCGCATCACTAATAATACGTTAGCAAGCATGGTCAAAAATAATCCCCCGATCGGCAAGGCCAGTCTTCGCTCAATTCTTCCAAAGCCTCCCTACGACATCAAAGCACATGAATCACTCATCTGGTTGGAGGAATCACGAACCCTACACATGTATATCGCATACACCGAAGGAAAAACACAAGAAGAGATGGCTATTTACATGGCAATCTTGAATCTCCGCATGGCTGAGTATGGACCATGGGCAAATAACATTCAACTGCTGTTTCATCCACGAGTGATCCGCCTCTACGAAAATCCCAGCATATACGCCCAGCATGTTTCTGAGATGAAAGCTCTAGTCAATCGAATCAACCAATCCTTCAAGGTCGTTACACACATCAATATTAGGATTAAAGTTGATTATGCCAACTTTCAGCAAATGAAATTGGCAGCTTCCTTCTTGGCATTGGAGAAGAACTGGAATTTGTTCTATTACTTTGACGGTATATTGCGTCTTATCGAGATCGACGAACAGAGCATCCTCATGAGACGCCTCCGTGGTGTTTATGACAGAGATTTTAAGGTCCAAATGAAATATTGTGGATGGTTATGCTACATATAGGTACGGGAGTTGAAGAAGGATTTAGATGACTTGATGGTTGGGACGAATTGGTCCGTAAATAAAGTGGCTTTACCTTTAGGATATATTTTTGGCGGTGGTTTAGTTGCCATAGGCTGGTGAGATGGCGGGGAGAACTTTTATGTAATTATTTGCAAGTCTCAGCATCAATTCACTCGGAAAGTGAAGAAGTTCCTCTTGTCCACCCTTTTGCATTTTCATTTCAATATATCATAAATCCACTGGATTACACGAGCACAGCTGCCACTTCTACTATTTCTCATTTCTCCTTAGAGACTGAATCGTTAGGACTTCACAAGTGTTTCGCAGCGGCTAATTCACTTGTAGTTTTCCCTTACATTCAAGGCGTCTAATTCTTCAAGCTATTTACTCGTTTTTGGAAGTTATCTAACGCCCACATAGGGTGACCATAGTAATTAGTCAACAGAAATTTGGAGAACTAACGCCATATATTGTAGCTTTGTGTCGTTTACTGTACAAATGAATAAAGGTAGACAAAGGTTGACTCGCGGAAACAAAGGAGTCAGTGAGAACAGGAGAAAAGCGACTGTGACGATAAGTCTAGACAATAAACTGTGTACCCACTACAATAAAACAGGAACATTGTTCAAACAATAATATTTTTCGGAACGATCCGGCATATAAATACCATTATGGTTATTATAATTTATTTTGTTCATCAACCAGCACGAACCTGCATTCTCAACAAAACAACATGTCTCTCAATTCAAATCAAGCACTTGCAGCGCCACCACAGGCTATGAAGGTGAGTGAGTCGACCCCGAAAGACCCAGCAACAATCCCCGCCCACCCATCAATCAAGTTCTTCAGTCACACCTTGACCATCGAACTCGATTTCGCACCCAAGATCGGGCAGGAACCCACAGACATCTCCAGCATCGTGGCAATACTCCCAGAGTATACCAACATTGCAACCTCCGTCCGTTTCTCGATCCGCGATGTGCCTCCAGCCATGAACACTCGCGAAGATCACTTCAAACGTATCGAAGCAATCAAGAGCATCATCTTACAGTTGAATAGAATCCGCGAGATTAGGCACTTCCAAGCGAAGATGCTAATCGACACGCACAATTTCGTTCAGATGAAGTTGATGGCAGATTTGCACGGGCTTGTGTTCAACAAGTGGACATTGGCAATGGTGGTGGTGGGAGAACCAATCAAAAATGTTGAGAAAGACAGTGCGATCGAGAAAAGACTTCGAGGAGTTTGACAGAAGGAATTCGGCGGAACTTTGAGACAAAAATCGAGTGGTGATGCCAGGGAAGCGGGCTTCCTCAGGCCAAACTGATCGATTCGCGCGCATTGGAGTTTGAATCGTTCTTTGATAGAACTTCCCACATCGGTTTGAACATCGGAGTTTTGGTTTGCTTTTAAATTTAGATACTTTTTTTTCTTACTATATTATTGTGATACGCCTTACTGTAACTATGAACTTTGTGAAATGACTCTAAATCTACAACTGCCATCATTACCTCTTTTAAAATGGATACGGTTTTATCAAGGCCCCTGATAGCCTTTTCCACGAGCTGGTGCCATCATAACAAGTCCCCATTGTCTAATTATATTTGGATACAAGCCACATTAAGGCTCAGTGAGCCTGCCAAGCTGACCATAAGGTCTTGTGACAAGCAGCAACCGACAGGTAATCGTGGAGGGTCGTTGGCCAACTGTGCAGACCTATATAGTACTAACTTGAATACAATAACTTTCCTCTTTTGATCTTCGTCTTCCTGCCCACCTCCTACCATACTCTAGTAATGAACCGCAAATATTAATCATATGTGTTACCGCATGTGTGGCCTCGCTGTAACAAGTATCCCTAACCTCCCCTGTGGTGGCAGGGTTACTTGCTCTGCGAAGATGTTCTTTCGTAGTACACGGAAAAATTTCATATATCACAAAAGCCATCCAATAAACATTCCCAAAAAATGGTAATAGAGTACTGAGTTATCCTACTTTTTCTTCGTATTCTATGGGAAAAATTGATTCTTTCATTGTTTTCGAGCTTTTCAAGCTTCTCAACATGAATATTGAATTCGTATGCGCGCGTGTGTGTGTGATAGTGGTGAATTTAATGTTTTGGGGTTTGATGATAATTCAGTATTATTAGTGCTTCCCGTGCCGTTGTTCTTAATTAGCTTGCTCCCCTTTAGTTAGTTCGGCTATTTTTTCTAGCCTACCCCGCCCTTTTTCTTACTATCGCCATGCTATAGCTAGTCTTACTAGCTACATCTGCCTAGCTCTCTCATTATACTAATCTCATATTTTGAGCAAGATCGTTGTAGATTACGAATACTTATATTTCCTATATCACAAAGAGATATTGAATAAACGTTAAAGAAAATGATTGGATGATATACAATATTTCACTCTGTAATATGACTTCTGCGTGCCACCACAGGGCTCGCTACAACATTGCAAATCTTTTTGGATTTACCGACTAACATCATTGATTCACTTCATTATGTTGAATTTCATGAGTCACAGTGGGGTAAGCTGCCGTATAGCATTCCATTACAGTTGTTATAGTACCGCCATCGATACCACTAGGCACTAGCATCAATTGGCCGTAGTGGAGGATGGCTACTTAGCCTAAGAGCTCTCCTGCTGTTCCAGAGACAGGAATCCTTCTTCCTTACAACCTTCCCTACAACAACATCCACAAGTCAAAAACCAAACCGACTCGCTTTCATTTCAAAAAACGGACAAGCACTCGATCATTCATTCATCTTCCATACATTTATTAAAACTTCCTTCGTCGCCTACAAAGACCCTCTTTATCTCACAACTTTAAATCTATCGACATGGGTAACAAAAATTATCGCGGCAGCGCTGCACAAGTTCGACCATCCTCGAAGTTCCTCGCAGAGACACCCAAGGCTAGACCATTCATCGAGCTGAGTGCTCTAACCCAACATCCTGCCATCACCATCATCGACAACAAGCATATCTCAATTTACATCGAGATGTGCCCTTCTGTAGCCGAACACCCTATTACGGATATGCCAGCCCTTCTCGCTGCTCTGCCCGAGTACAAATACATCAAGAAGTTATCGGTCAAGATCCATGCGCCATGGCCGAAGACTGAATGCCGCAAGTTTTACAACAATCGCGTCAGCTTGATCAAGAAGCTTTTCGCGATCATCAATGCTTTCAAGTTGTGTAGGTTGAAGGTTATTATGTCGATTGATGGGCTAAACTTTCCCCAGATGAAGCTCGGTGCGGCCGTTCATGAGCTCAAGTTCAAGAAGTGGCAGCTTTTCTACCAAGTATATGACGAGGCTAAAGAACTCGAGGGGGACGCAATCAAGATTTACCAAGACGGTAAATACCTGGAATAGCATCATTTTCAACTTTGATACCCAAAATAGCATATAAATTTTCTAATTAGGCCTGAATTAATAGTTTTGTGGGAATATCAATAAGATCATAATAAGTATAACGGTAGTAATATTGTATGTGTGTCCTTAGAAATATTCTAGTGGGATTGGATATATATATAAATATATAAGATATATGTATATAAACAATGTCACATAAACTATATCATATAATCTTGTATAAGT
>KI628914.1:0-18505 GCA_000503235.1 Sclerotinia borealis F-4128
TTGGGAGGGGGAAGAGAGGTGGGAAGGGGGGGAAGGAGGGTCAGGAGGTGAGTTTATTTTTGCTTCTGTTTTTGGGAGGTTGTTTCGGGGTTTGGCCTTGATTTGGGGAATGGGGTTGGGAGGGGAAGTTGAGGGGGGGAGGAAACGGAGAGGAGAGAAAACTGACAAAGGAGATATGATGGGATAGTTCCCATATAATCTAATCTGAAGTTGCAGTTGCATTTGGAGTTGGTTTTCGTTCATTCATCTATCACAACATCCTTTTCTTTCCCCTCTTCTCTTTTCCTCATTATATTTTCTCTACCCCGTATCCCCTCCCACATCCTTCTCCGACATTCCCCTCCTACATACAACCACCCTCTTCCCTCTCACCCTCCTCCCTCTCCCACACAACACAACACAACACAACACAACACCAAACCACTAACCTCAACCCCTTCTCTCCTTTCCACAGCACCCCAAACCCCCCATCGATATCCTCATCAACGCCGCGGGTCTAACCCACGCTTCGCCACTCATCATGACCTCCCCTTCCTTGATCGAAAATATCCTCCAAACAAATTTGATGGGTACGATATGGGGGTGTAAGATTATTGGAAAGGAAATGTTGAGACTGCGGCAGGGTATGTATTGACTTTATTGATTTATTCATCTCTATCTATCCCTTTCTCTTTCTCCGAAGAGCTTTATCTTCTTTTAATTTCGACAACACTTTACACACAACAGACAAACAGTCCCCCCTCCCCCCTGCCCCCCGGAATATAAGATGCGAATACTGCACACAAAACAAAACAAATTAAAACACAAACAAGCTAACCCAAATCGCACAAAAAATAGGCTGTATAATGAATGTATCCTCACTACTAGGTATTAAAGGCGGAAGGGGAAGCGCTGCTTATGCGGCTAGTAAAGCTGGGGTTCTTGGTATGTATAATTTTACCTTCTACTTTTTCTGTTCCTTTGCTCTATCGTTTTTTACTGTTTATTTGTTATACACTATATTACTCGCTATCTACTTCCTATCTATTTATTATCAATTTTACTATGTCCTCACCTTCGCCATCACCTTCACTTACCCCTTTTTCCTCTCTTCCCTTCCCTTTCCCTTCCTCCTTCCTCTCCTTCCTTTCCCTTCCTCTTCTCTTTTCCCTCTCCTCCCCCCTTCCCCTTCCCCTTCCCTTTCCCAAAACCCAATTTCACTCCCCACTCCCTACTCACCCACTCATCCACTCCCCTCTCTACCCCCCTTTACCCCCCTTTACCCCCTTCTAACCACTTCTAACCTTCTCCCCCCCCCACCAAAATAGGTCTCACCCGTGCTCTCGCCGCCGAAATGGGTTCGTCAGGAATAAGGGTAAACGCTATTGTACCTGGATATATCGAGACTGATATGACGAGGGGTATGTTTCTATTTTCAAATTTTATTCCATTATTTATGTTATATCATGTTATTCTATTTATTCAACTCCATTTCCCTTCATATTCACCTGCATCTGCATCTGCATTTCCATATCCATTTTCACATCAACCCATTTTATCATTCCCCCTTGATCATCCATCCCTCAATGACCCAACCCTATTTTCACCCCCTCCCATTTCCAAATAAAACCGCGCACCTCCTTCCATCTCAAAACTTAATATACACAAGATCTCATCTTACATCTCACCAAAAAAAAAAAGAAAAAAAAAGCCAGACTAACTCGGTGCCATAGCCATGTCCGAGCCCGCACGTAAAGAAGCACTAAACGCCATTCCCCTCTCTCGCTTTGGAGATGCTAGTGAAATAGCCGATGCCGCCGTCTTTTTAGCCATGAATAAATACGCAAACAATTGTGTGCTCAATCTTGATGGTGGGTTGAGCGCTGTGTGATTCTCTTGGACCAAATACAAGGTTTCTTTTGGAGTGGATTTGGATGAGGTATTTCGAAGAGAGTTTTGGGGGGATTGGGGGAATGGAAATGGTTGAGTTGAGCTGGGATGAGATAGGTAGAGGATGTATAGATTGATGGGATCTGAATGCAAGCAAGCAAGCAAGCAAGCATTTAATCGTCATCAATCATGATAGCACCATCATTCGCATCATCCAGTACAATAATACCATCCTCCGCAGCATTAGCATCACCAGAACCCGAGAGAGTCTTGGAGCGCTTTGAGGTTGACGAAGCGTTATCACCGAGGGCATCGGATGCAGATCTCTTTTTAAACCCATTGGCACTACCATTTTGAAAGACATCTGCGGAGGGGGGTTTGGCGTGGCCATTTGTATGTGTAGCATTGCCGTTTGTTGAGACTGGAGCTGTGGGTTCGGGGACGGGCTTCTTGCGACGAGGGATGGGTGATTCGGGGTCAACAGGGGCAGGTAGTGTGCCAGTAAGGAGAGGGGTGTGGGTGGAGGATCTGGGGTGGATGTCGAGGCTTTTGATGGGTGTGTCTTCCATTGTGGTGTCGCTGTTGTGATTGTCAGGAGATGGAGAAGAATATTGAAGTGACTAGGGGACTTGCGATTCTTGTACATTGAGTACGAGGTTTACCCTAGGACCTTTTGGATTTTCATCATCCTCATCGATGACAGTTAGAAAAGTATCGCCCTTGATACCTATACATTATATTAGTCAGGCAACCATGTAAAATACATTCATAAGGTAGAACAAAACAAACGTACCAAGTTCACTGAGTTTCTTATCCAAATTCTCCGTCTCCTCAACATCATAGAGTAGGCCGCTTTCATTATTGACCACGAGTTCCTCACCATACCCAAGTTGCAGTTTAAGGAAACCCTCGACCAGATCACTAAGTGTGGCTCTTGACATATCGACCAACAAACGAGTTTGTGCAACACTGCATACAGGACAATCTGGATTTGGCTCTCGGAATTTATCAGAGGAGAGAAGTCTTTCAGGGGCGAATGGGGAGAGGAAGATCTAGGTTGGTGAGTACATGGTCTTGTTGATCAAAGTCGTTAGAGTGGGACATACCTCTTTGCTACCCGAGTAATCATCACGAAGGACTTTGAATGATTGTAGAACGCAAAGACCTGCTACAATAGCATTGGTGGTTGCAATAGCAGGGATGATATTACCGGCCATTTGCTTGATATCAAATCGAGATTTGCACTCGATGCCAAAGACGATTGATCTCAAGTTAGCGCTTGCGGTGACGAAGTCCAGTGTATCTTCATCGTCTTTGTCAAAGGTGATTATTGGTTCTGCGGAGCCGGCACCATTTGAGGTAGCTTTCAATTCTTGTAGTCTTTTACTTAATCGTTCCAAACTACGGGTGTTAATATTGCTACCGTGGGAAGGGATAATGGAGTGACTTACCTGTCTTTGAAAACGATGAGATTCTCATGTAAATTCCAAACTCGTTGATCATCTTTAAGTACGGCTTGCTTTCTGGCCTCGTCACTCCCTGCTTCTGAATTGAGAGTGGCGTAATCTAAAGCCTCAGGTGGTCGTCTCGATTTCCACATATCCTCCATGGATCTCAAACGAACGATATCATCCTTGTAGACCTTATCGAAGAGCAGTTGAGGAAAAGCATCAGTGCCCACTGATTCCTTAATCATCTTCAAAGCTTGTGACTCTAGCCGCAGTTTTTCAATCTCCTTGGCTGCCTAATGTCAGCGGGGCACTTTGATATAGTATGGGATAACAAACCATTTTCTGAGTCTTCTGAATGATCCATCTCTGTCGATTCATCCTCACTGGTACCAAATACCTCACTTTATTGAACTTAGCAACATTTCTTTCGGTTCACCCAACCAGACGTACCTCAATAAATAGCTCTTCCCCCAAACTATGCAATGAATCGGCTGACTCGGCGTACTTCGAATAGTGCAAACCGGAAAACTCTTTGGCGTCTCCTTTGTCGTGCAATCGTAACATGCCGTCTTTCCCTTCTTGATAACCTGAACCTGTCCATTGAAACCAGTTGTGCCCGACTCGACTAAAGGTATATCCGCCGCCAAACACATCTTGTTCACATGTCTCCTTGCTTCGAGATTATCCAACGCATTAAACACCGTTGTAAATCCCTTGAACCAATCCACATTGAATTGTGCATCCTTGATGTTCGCATGATGTGCCTCCAGCTTGACTTTCGGGTTGAACTTATGCGCCGCATATTTCGCAACCTATATACCTCCATATCAGCCCACATCTGTTTCTGCCACGCATATATAACCTACCAAAGCCTTCGGTTTCTTGATATGTTCATGGCGGAATAGGAATTGTCGATTTAAGTTGCTGAGATCGATGGTATCCAAATCAACGATGTGAATTTCACCAAAACCAGCCAGAACCAAATTCTTAAGCAATTCACATCCGATTCCTCCAGCTCCAACCATCAATATCCGTGCCTAATTCAAAAGTTTAGTAGCCAAACTCATGTTCAATCGATTTGCGCAGAAGGAAGAAATTCACATAACCCGGCGCTTGTAACAAACACAACTCCGACAACAGGGCATATATATTCCTGCAAATTGGAAATGAGATAGTAGTATACCCGTATCCGATAGATATAACCATGAAGAGTAACCCAAACAAAAGTTGAAGTACTTGGCGCTCTTCGCAAACATAACGCTGTGAACTTGTGCGCTTACCTCCTTGACCATCATATTCAAAGGTTTCCCCAGTGACTGCGTGTTAAATTGATCGCGCATCATATTGACTCTCATGCGTAGGGGGTTCGCGACAGCGCAAGATATGGATTGAAGACCAAAATGAAGGTTGGGTTTACTTGAGATAGAGTTCAAGGCTTGTCTTTGCCTTGATAATTGTTCCTGAGGCTCTGCTTATATTTCCAAGGTATTGGGAACAAATGAATAAATCCGTAGTCGCGTCGATAAAGGTGGAAAACGCGCTTGATTAGATAAGCGAGCTCTTATCGCTCCGGTATCGTATGTGGTGGGTCAGTGCTTAGTCAGTGCGAAGTTTCATTGTCTCATGCTTCATTTTCTTTTTTTATATTTGATGGGAGAGATGTTTTTTTTTGATACTTGGAGGTGTTTCTGTCAAAATTAGGTCTGAGTATTTACCCGCTAATCATAAGCTGAACTTATAACTCAATAAGATATTGCATTATAGCTAGGTAATATAACTTCAATGTAAAAAGAAATCAAAAAATTCCAATATCAATCGTTCCTGCCTTCACTTATTGTACCCACACTTCAATTATCGAGTAATAGCACCAATTATACCCCGCTACTCATACATCCAATGCCCCTCTAACATCGTACAAAGCTACAAAGCACAACATCAAGACCACCACCTCATCAGATCTCCAAACCCCAAACCCCCAAACCCCCAAAACCCCCAATCCCCATACCTCCATCCATCCCAACCATGTCCGACGACGAAGCCGACCCAGAGCTCCTCGAACTTCTACGCCAACACTTCCGCAAACCCACCTCCCCCTCCATCCCCGAAACCCGCGTGCTCGAAAGCGCCGAATACGTCTACAACAATGCCATCGACGTAGCCCTCGACATGTCCTCGACCAAAGCCGCCGCCGCATCCATCTACTCGCAAATGCAAACGAAAAGCTATTCCACCAAAACATGGTCATCACATGACCTACACCCACAATCCAAAGACGAGAGCACCGTGAACTTCATCTTCACCATGGACCTACTCAATTTCTCCTTCTGGAGCCTGCAGAACGAAGACGAGCGATTTGCAGTCGAGTTTCGGGGTAAAAAATGGACGGGATATTGGAGTCTGGTTGCTGCGCTGCAGAGGGGATTAGAGGAAGGATATCCAATCACCAGTTCGGATTATTGGCAAGATGAAAACGCACTCACGGAAGATGTATTCGCGCACATATTTCGGTCGTGCACCGCAGAACCCATGCCGCTCCTCTCAACACGTCTCACACTACTTCGAGAAGCCGGGACGATTCTCTATGAGAAATATGCCTGCTCATTTACCAATTGCATCAGAGAATCCAAGCAGTCTGCCGCAGCGCTCGTAAACTTGCTCGCAAGCTCATTTCCATGTTTTAACGATGTATTCTCGTTTGAAAACCGCAAGGAAGTACGATTGCTCAAACGGGCACAAATCTGCGTAGCGGATCTATGGGCCGCGTTTGAAGGAGAGAGTTGGGGCGAATTTCATGATGTGGATAAACTCACCATGTTTGCCGACTATCGCATTCCACAACTGTTAAATACGTTGGGATGTCTATGGTATGCGCCGGCTTTGGAGAGTAAAATCAGGAGAGGCGAGGTGATTGAGAGTGGACATAGTTGGGAGGTCCAGTTGAGAGGTAAGATTTCTTGTTTTACCTAATTCTCATTTTCCTGCACATGCTTGAGATGTTGGGGAAATATGGAAAACTACTAACTCGATTCAATGGGTCAATAGGCTGTAGTATATGGTGTGTAGAGTTGATTCGAAGAGAGATTGTGAAGAATCATCCCGAGGCAAAGGTAAATGCCATCTTGATTGATTTTTTCTTGTATGACACGATGAAGGAAAGGGAACTGGAGGGAAAAGACGAGATACCCCATCATAGAACGAGAAGTATATGGTATTGAGCAATCAAGATTAAATAAAGCGCTATGCAACATGAAAGGAAGACGCTTGTATGGAGACACAATGTAGACACCAATAGAGATATCTCGCAAGACCTTTGATTCGTTAAAAGTGGTATTGATATCATTTGTACAGATCTTGTATTTGTCTATCTGGTATACATGTATGTAAAAGTCATTGCTCCCTGGTCCGATGAGATGCACCTGCATGCCACCCCCCTTTTTAACCATCCTCGTCTATGAACTCCAAAACGCCCTTCCATGCATGTGTATATACCAATACCCATTTCATATCTACAACAAACGCCACTCTATGCTGGTATCTCACAAATACAAAAGTGAAAAATCTTAAGCCCAACACTATCCTTCCGTCATGATGCACCAGAAATTTTTTCATCTATAGCCGACGTTTCAGATGGTTGGGGGGATACTATCGTCTCGTCCGATGAATGCTCTTCTCTTTTCTTGAACCGAATAGTACGGTTTAACGACAACTCTCTAATCACCTCATATCCTTGTTCTTCAGTCGACGAAAGTTTATCTTTTGGTGGCTCATACATAAAAGAAAGTCCTGCGCGGAAACCTCTGACTATCTTATAAGAATCCTGGACGTAAATCTTCCTGGTCACAAGAGGAGGATATGACAAGTAAATCTCTTCAGCCAAGAGTTTGACTTGTTCTTTACTGTTATGGACCTCGAATAGGACCAAGTTCAATTCTCGCAATGTCCTCATTGGATTCGCGTGTGGAAAGTTGAGGTTGAGTTCCTGATCTAATATTTTGATTTGTTGTAAACCCTTGTTAATTTCCTCTTCGAGTTCTTGTAAACCACTTGAGCGAAGGGATGGTAAGTCAGATATGATTGTCTGTTTCAAGAGATAGAATTGCCATCCGAGAAGTTTGATTTGCTTTGCACACGCGTTGAACTGGGCTGTAATATCAGATATCTGTCGCTCTCTCCTCTGCCTTATGTTTCTGAACTCCTTCTTCAAAAGCTTGATACGTCGTAAGCTCTGATCAAGCTGGTAGTCGAATACATCCAGTTCTTGCAACCTTTTTAATCCCCTGAGAACGATAATTCTTTCTCGTACTGACATGTGTGGATTTTGTTGTAATCTGAGATGATATGTATATATCCAGTCTCTAGGTAATTGATCACAGTACCAGGAAGTTATTCCTATCTCGGTCGTACGGATATGCGCCTTGGATAAGGCGACTTTGGATTCCAAGCTTTGCAGCATCACTCTCCTAGCTTGGCGAGCTCCTTGCTTTGCTTTTATGTCTCGTTCTTTCTCCGTGTACGAAAACTTGTCGAAAATCTCGAGCGAACGGTCAACGCCTGACCGAACTAATGTTCCATGCTGGCGTTTGAGTTTGTTCGGGGGGAGATAATCCCAGACCCGTGTATCTCCAAATTCGTCTTTCCAAACTCCTTTGGTAGTAGATTTGGACCGTTTGGAAGATATTCGAAGAGCGTCTTGTAAGGAACGTATACGTTCAACAAAGCGATCGACACAATCGCGCATCGAGCCAAGTCTCAGGTATAACAGAAGCCTTCCTGAATTCCATCGAGGAACATCTACTGATAAAAGTCGTGGTAGATCTCGTGATGGGTCAATTCCGCAAAGATGCAGAAGTTCTCTCATGGCCCAGCGTGTACTTTTGGTAAGCGCAATGAGATCGGGCTTTTGGATATTCTCGGCCCAAAACTCTAATATTGACTGCAGAAGCGATTCTCCAGCAGCATGATCAAGTTTGGCTACACAACTTTGGACAGCCTCAACAAATAATTCTGGTCGAATTTTATGGCCCTCACGCAAAGCTGCGCGAATGTACATGACAGATTGTCGAGCAGTTGTGATTTGAAGACTCGTCCTGATTAGAGCATCAAATATGGATGCGTCTCGTGGTACCTTTCGTACGAGCCAACCTCCATGCATGACCAATCTATTGTTATTGGAATGTCTCTCTGCCCAAGCTAGTACTCCTGGATTATCCAATTGATTCTTATGTCTGCGTCCAACTTTCATACTCCCGTCCAATGCCCTCATGCGCCTAATAATACCTCGGTAGCCTTCTAGGTCATTCTTAGCCGCGTAATGATTCAGTATAACTTGAATGGTCTTTGAAGTAGGCCTGAAAAGCGTATCGTGGAGAAACGAATCAACGAATACTTGCGCATGGTCATGAAGCATCAACTCTGTCATTCTTTCGATCAAAAAGTTATAGGTAAAGATGTTCGGTGATGCTGCGCTTATTAGAAGATTGTAACATATCTTGGTCAAGATTAGGTTTAGGTTATTCTGACTCGGGGACGTGTTCTTCAGGAGGGCTCTTAGTGCATCATGTAGCTGGGACCTTTCTTTACGAACTTCATCATTCATTTGGTATGCTGGCATGGTAATGTCACCCTGTTGCAATTGTTCAACTCGCCCTATCATTTTCTCGGTCTCGAGAAAAATGTCAGACGGTGCTGAATGAAAATCCGCTGTTATAGGTGAGGTATTTGTAGTCCACATCAGTTGATGGACTAATTCTGTAACCGAACGTTCGAGCCCAGCTAAATGCTCTCGAGTCTTTGGGTCGCGAGGTTGGAGCATAGCATTTGTGGGTACATGTTCGCCCAACTGTTCTCCATCAACAATAGAGTTCGCAGTCTCTCTTTGTGTGGTAGACTGAACTGGGAGTACGGTAGGTGAAGGCACGGGATTCTGCGGATATTCGGGCGCAGGAGACTCAACAGGCTTTGCAACATGTGAGGGTATGGTATTAAGATGCGTTCCCAATCGACTCATGGAAGAGGCGGCCGTCCAGTTGGCTCCATTCCAAGTCATAGGCCCCTTTGTGGCATTGCTTCCAGCTCTTGCGAAAGGGAAATTGTTGCTTGAAACCCCTGGTATCCTTAATGTTCCTGGTGTTCCTGGTATTTGGTTCTTGGCTTCATTTGCATTTCCTTCTTCCTGGCAATCTTGCGATCCCTCCACTTTGTCGGCGGGAGGTCCAGCCTTCACTTCCGCAATGAGTCGATCCCATTGCTCCCTTCGCTGAACTTTGCGATTCGAATCTACCACTGCAGCAGTTGCGAATATTGTTGAGTAACATGCCGTGAAAATATCCCCAATGCTGACCCGTCGACTTTTGCCAATTGCGGTTGTTGCTTGACGAGCTATGCCGGTACCGATTTTCACACAGGCGTTACAATGACATGATGATCTGGTCTGCGCAGTGCGGAGCCATAAACTTTGCATTATAATTGCATTTTGTTGATTTGTGAATGATCAGCTTGCTGGGCTCGTCCTTAATTCCATTGATCGCTAGGAAATTCGACTTTAGTGCTATGTAAAATAATTTGGTATCTCTCACCCAAAAACTTTATCGGAAGACTTTCACAATTGAGTGGCCGCTTTAAGCGATCAGGATGTACAAGTAGATAGAAGTTACAAGCACGAACCGACCCCTCCTCTTCATGCCCCTCCATGATTTTCATATTTACATATTAAATATTTACACATTTACATCATCACAACAATAAATCATAAATAAACTCACAACGATGCTTATTTTAACACTTACTGCAGATCTCTCTGGGTCAGTATCAAATGAATCCCCCTAGATATAAAGTAAGAGCTAACCAACACCCTGTACTGTATATAGCGTGAATGAGCTTGTCCCCGATGACAGCGCAGTGAAGAACTTCTGGTACACATTCAAAGTACAATGTCTATCATGCAGAGAGACTCACCCCAATTTCATAAACATCAACCGATTTGTGAGTTCGAGACATGAATTTGCGGGCTTCTTGTATACCTTCCGAGACTAACATGAATTCCAGGAAGCAAATGATATGAGCGGCAGCAGAGGAGAAGCAAACTTTGTCTGGAAATGCAAGTTTTGCAAGGTTTGTGACTGCACTCCTCGCCAATATGTTACTAAATGGAAGTACTGATTTCGTATCAAGAGAGAATCATCTGCATCAGTTATATCAGCACCCATTCCATATGAAGCAGCTTCTCCACCAACTCGTCAGAAGATGCTAGAATTTGACTGTCGAGGTCTTGAACTTGTAGAGTTTAAACCGGAGGTGAGCATTCTTTTTAAACATCAGTTATTACTTCTGTAGCTCATGTATTCGTTCCTTGTAGGGAGATTGGTTAGCTGTTGGAACAGACAGTGGCACCAAGTTTGCTGACATCGATTTGAATGATGGAGAATGGTATGATTATGATGACAAAATAGGAGAGGAAGTCAGCATCAAGGACTTGAAATGGGAGATCAGGAGAAACTGAGATGAGACCAAGAGTGAGCACCCAATAGCAATGAATGTTATGAATGGTTGTGCTGAAGTCACCTGGTCTACTGCAGCTTGAAATATACTCAATAGTGTGTATTAAAGCGACGAGAATATTTGATACCTACAAGAAGAATGTAAATGGACATTTAATATCAAATTTAACCTGAATAAATACAGAGTAATTCTTCGATGGTCGACGAGCGTCTCGGGCATTTTTACACCTACTATATTATTGAAAAGAGAAATTCCGAGATTAACCTGCAGTGGTCGAAGATCACCACAGCCTCACCCTCTCAGCCTTGCGCTGCCTCGCTTAGAAAATTTCCCAAAAGGCGGCGCCAGCCCAAGCAGCAACCAAGCAACCTCACCTTCGACGCGCCCAATTCCAAATTCGCGTCCTCTCCAACACCCGCCTTTCTCTCTCTCAACCCCCAGCTCACATCACATTATGAGTGTAAGATACCCCCTGCCTCTCCCCCTCTCACATATAAATATTAACTCCTCTCCAGTTTGTACCCATCAACCCCCGTCCCTTCCTCCAAAACCTGTAGGTACCCGTCGCAGTCCTCCCTCACCTTCACCCTCACCGTCCACCACTTCACTTCCCCCCTCCCTTTCCCCATCCCCTCAAATTTCAAACCCCAATTAACTAACCTCCATCCCTTCCCTCCCAGCGTCAACGAAGAAGTAGTCATCCGCCTAAAATGGGGCGGTCAAACCGAATACAAAGGAAAACTCGTTAGCATCGACAGCTACATGAACATCCAATTATCGGGCGCCGAGGAATGGATCAATGAGGAGATGACGAGTACTTTAGGTCAGGTTTTGATTAGGTGTGTTTTTCTTCTTCTTTTGTTTTTATTATTGAAGCAGTGAGGAGCTTGGAGAACTTGGGGAGCTTCATTGGGACTGTGGATTGTGGATTGCGCATTGAATGGACTGGGAATTGGGAATGGGGAATGGAATTGAAAAGGGACATGGAATTGGAATTGGAATTGGAGATGGACAGAAACTGATGCAGATAAATAGATGCAACAACGTCCTCTACATATCAGCCGCCCAGATCAAAAACGAAGAAGATGATACGAAGATGGAGGGTTGAAATTGATGGATGGATGAATGTATGGATGTGGAAAGGAAAGGGCTCCGAGGATTTATGGGGTATGTGTAAAGCTTGAGAGGTCCGCAGGGAAATCTTGATAGATACCTGGTATGGATGGGAGGGACAGACCACATGGCATGGCATCGCAGATATAACAGAAGTAGATGAGAGAGGAGAGAGAGAAAGTGGGAATATCTCAATTCCAATCAGCAGGAGAGGAGTAAATTACCCCTACCTACATTGATATATTCACGGACGGCGTTGTTCAAGCAAATCAAGCTTGTGATTACAAGATACAAAACAAATCACGGTGTACACACTTCTATTGAAATCTCAGGTTGGGCTTTTTTCTCTTGCTTCAGTAATTGATTGATGAATATACATATATCTCTCGATATCAAATCCATCTACATAAGACAGCCAATCTGGCGACTGCTGCCTGCCTCACTCATACCCAATCTCATGCGCTTATTAGGCCCAACCATAACAAAAGCTTCCACAAGCCACTCATACCAAACTTTTCTATCATCAGTTTGTCTCCAAATACCGACTTCGAGCTCGGTATCATCGGGAATGTAGAGGGGTGACTGTTTACATGTTAATTATAGCCCTCTGTAAAATCTGAGAGGGGGAACATACCTTTAAAGGAAAGAAAATCGGAAACCATGAAATCATATCTTTACTTTTCGCATCGATCGTATCCGGACGCGTACTCAATTCGACTTTACTCTCGGGACCCGCGCCGCCATCATATAGAACAGCTTCAAAATATCCCGCCAACCCATTGACCACGCCGCGGTCTTTACAGACGAACTTGAGACGGGCATAGCGAGTGTTGTGTTCATTGGCACCATCGCCACCCGACATGCTTCCACCGCCACCACCACTAACACCGCCGCCTCGTCTGGCTTCGGCGATATGTAATGTACTGGTAGGAAGTGGATGGGCGAATTCCCATGCTTGTTGGATTTGGGGATGGTCTGGGACGGAGGTTGCGAGGAAATCAATGGCATGGAACATGACTACGTAGGGGGTATCTGTGGCGCTCTCATCAGATGAGAATCTGTTGGAGATATCGGCATGGAGACGAGGTGCGAGGATGGGGGAAAGATGTGCTGTGTAGGAAGCAGGTATCGAGATACCAAATTCGGGTGCTAGAACATGCTGGACTCCATCTATGCATTCGGGTGATAATTCGTTGTCTGCAAAAGAACCAAGGAGTTCAGAAACAAGAATATCGACCTTGCCATAGGTTGTTGCGGGAGTGGTAGTAGAGGTTGTTACGGCTTGACCTATGGGTCCTGCTGCATTTCTCAATGGCCCTTTCCATGCACGCATGTCGCTCTTTACAATATTGACTGCTCCATTCCAGTCGTCTTCGTTGTGTCTTTGAAGAAGAACGTAGGCATTTGGATTCTTTTCCACTGCCCATACCTCAACTGGGACTCCAGTCGTTTGACTTGCCTTCAAAGCTCGAGACACTAAAGGTCCTCGACCAGAACCAGCTACTGCGATAACAACAGCACCACTGAGACTCGATGTAGGCTTTCCTTGTGAACCCCAATCTGAAAGTGCTCGTTCTATGGCTCGCTCGTAAGAATCATATTTGACAGGATCTTTTTCAAAGACCTCATACGTAACAGATTCGAGATTGTCTGTCAACGGTTGGAGTGGAGCTTGCAAGTAATCTTGGTAGCCTGAGCCAAACTTCTCGATAGCAGTCCGTTCTGGTTGGTTTCTCTGGAGATATCTCAGGTATACCAAGTGAGCTGCACCATCCTTCGATTTTGATTGTGATGGTGATTTGGTGCTGTTCCTCCTAACTTGCTGGGCTTCGGCAGGGGTTGGAGATGGTGCATCTTGAACAGTACTTGGTGATGCATAACCATCTGCCACCGAGATTTGCTGATTTGGGTCATCTAAACCAGGGATGGGACCCACATCACATAATAATAACCATGGAGCGTTCTTAAGCTTCATATAGCGGGAGATCAGATTTTGGTGAGCCTTGCCCAAAACTGGATGTCCACCCTTGTTTTTCAAGAATGTTGAAGAATTGAAAGTCAACATCCTCAGGGGTTCGGCAAACCAACGAGATTGAAGTGAATCAATGGGTAGTTGACGGGGAAGTGCCAATGCTGTAAATATTGGTTAGCATGTGTCCTTTTTTAGAGACACTCAGTCCGTGGGCAGAATCAGTGCCTCGAGAGATAACTGAATGATGCTCCAAAGAATTTCCACTTCCGCACCGGGGTCTTTCAAACATCACACACACAAGATAAGGTGAACAAATGAGAAGGCTCAAGAGAAGTAGAATGTATATTCATTGATTTCTTACCTACTGAAAGTCTGGAATTGTATTTACATACATCCCGGATCAAATTCCAAGTATCCCAATTCTCATACAAGTCAATTTCATTTTCGCTCTTTACTGCATCTGCTGTCTCTTGATACCTGGAAAATGGCAAAAGATCGCCTGTCATCTCCTTCTGATCTTCGAGCCCATACATAGGGATATGGATGGCTATATTGATATAATTAGCAATTGCGAGAGTCTCCTGAATAGCACGAGCATATTGCGCAAGTCCAGTGTTATCTCCTGATCCGCCATGGTATGTTCGTGGACCTGGTATAATAACATTGCCCACTCCGCAGAAGGACGCATATGCAATTTCGATATTCAAAACCTGACGGGAAATGTTTGCGATCAGCGGATCTGGCGAGCATAGATCTATCCAAGGGCTGGAATGTGCGATGAGCTGTGAGACTGTGTCGGAAGGAGTTAATGGTGTATCGACAGGATTGAGTGGTGGGATGATGGGAGCTGGAGGGGTAGCTTTGTTTGGCGCATCGCTTGATTCGAGGGCTGATATCTCGGCGAGGTGATTCGAGATCAATGTGAGAACTCTAGAGTGGAAATGAGGACTTGTGATAGAGCTTGTGAGCATGTCATACTAGGACAGAGAATTGTTAGCAGAATTCTCAATAGCGCGAAGGAACACATACTCCAACATCTTGAGCCTGTCGCAGAACAAATTCCGTGACAGGCAGAGGTCGTTTAGACTCATGGTGTCCAATATAAAAGGTTGGGAGATTTTCATCGGCTGGCGCATCAGAGTCAGCATCCGCGTGCTCCCCAACAAAGGGATTCGAAGCTAGTGTACCGGTAGCCATTGCGACAGATTTGTTGAAATAAAATGCGCCGATTCCTTCTTTTTTGTATTTAGTTCTGAGCTCTGAGATCTCAATTGCGTGAGGTTGTAAAATATGTATATGTTGTTTATAAAGTAAGGAAAGTATTGCCCATATCGTTATAATTATCACAGATACCTATAGACAGTATAATAATAGTCTGTCTCGAAGGGATCTGGAATCAAAATGAGTAAGGTTTGTTTGTTAAGGTGGGGGATTTCTTTTCAATTATTGTCTTGAATATGGGTAGAATGATATTTTGGTCAACTTTTCTGCCAGATATTATCAAGGCGGTGTGAAATGAATTAGATAGACATTAGACATCAATCCATCAAAGGTGTCAAGTCATATATATCATGGAACGAACATCTTGTAGTTTCATCCCATCACTTTATTTCTTAAATCAACAAAAAACATGAACTTCATATTGTTCCGTTGCCAAGGTTCAGTTTAATTCATTTATTGATTCATTTCAATCGGTTCATTTGTTACATATTTACATTGTTCCCATAACAAGTTAATCAAGAGGGGGAGGCGTGTTGAGCAGCGGATACCGTATCTTCAAGGTTATTCTTTACATCTTTCGCAGGTGCGGTGAGTGCGGTGAGTGCTTCAATCATGAAAATATCATTACAAACAAAGGTCCCTTTCATGAATGACCTCGAAGAATGATTGGTGCAAGTGATATATACTTCATTGCTCCCAAACGATTTGAACTAATCGGGTTGCGAAAGGTTAGAAAGAGGGCTTAAAATGCAACTAATGGCTTATGCAAGATATCCCCTTTGTTCTCCTTTATCCGACGATTTGACTCCAAGATAAGCGACCACGGCAACACCCATCTGAGGGACCCCCTCGCTTCTCTCTATGTCATCTTTGTACAGTATCTTGTTGTTGTAGACTTTTGACATTTTAGCTGTCGGTCATGGATATCCACCGTTGAAAATGATAGAACGCAAAAGTGTAAAATAAAATATCTCACTCATCGTGATGCTATAATAAAAAACTTCCAATCAACATCTCATCTACATGTCACCTTTGCTATGGCCGCTAGCTAACCAGAGATCAAAATACCAAAAGAAAAAGTTCAAAAAAACATACAACAGCAGGGATTCGCTGGTGGTCACCCACCCAACTACTAATCTGCCGATCTAAGGCTTGTGTATGGCAGAGCGGACGGGATGCCCAATTCTCCTTAGTCTGTGGTCGTATGTGACATAATCAAGCTTGCTAGAATATATGTTGAATATTATATCAGGTAAAAAGAGGAAGAGAACCGGAGACTTGGGAATATGAAAGGGAATTCAATTGCGCTAAGTCTGTAATTATTTCAGTAATTACATTCGAGATACTACCTAGGTATGCATCATTTCTCAAGAGCCTCGGTCTACGTGTTGATTTTATTTATATATGCTGTACATGTCGTCTCAGCAAAAATCATTATAGCAGCTATTCACTGCAGCTTCCCCCTTCATTAGCCACCCCCCTTCCCCAAACAAATCCAAACCAGCCCACCTCAATCATTCAAAACCTACATCCATCCCAAAATGAATTTCCTAAAATCTAATCCCCAAAAATAGCCCTCTCATCTCCTCTCCCTCAAATACTGCACCCGATTATCTCCAAACGGGTTGCCACAACATCTGAAAACACTTGGATAGTAGTTATAACTTATCCATTCATCCCCAATTCCCAACATCCTTGTTTTTCATCTGATATTGGGGAGAAAAAGCGTGGTTACATTATATTCCATATGAGGAATTGTGTATAAACATTAAACAGTAAGAACATCTCAGTCCTTCGAACTGAGATCATACTTGCTAGTAGTAACATAGGCGGGAAGAACTTAAGCTCTGACCAAGTTATCTTGATGTTAGTTGATGGCAGTATGTAGAGCATTTTCACCTCGTTGGCGTCTCGTCTTTCAAGAGCCAATCTAATTCAGACTACTGAGATGACAGAAGATTCTTCAAAAGCGTAAGTGTAAAGTCCTTATTATACCTCAACGTCAACCAGAGTTGGTCAATCGTGAGAAGACGTTTGATTCGCTCATCTCGAGTGATTGACGGGACGGAAGGAGTAGATTCATGCTCGCCTCGCCCTTATGAAGCGACAAGCGAGGCTGGAGTTGGGTGGTACTTTCCCTTCGAAACTCTTCAGTTCAGGCCTGTAGTTGAAAAGTAGTCCTGCAATCTCAACATCTCCGATAACAACTGCTATATGTAAGGGCATCAAGTCCTTAACTTTTCTTTCAACGGCAGGCCATACTCTGAGCCATTTTCGAGTAGTAGTTTCACGATCTCGCAACTTTTCAGTACAACTGCCAATGTCAGTGGTGTCTGACCTGTTTCATCAGTGGCAACGATGGCAGCTTTGCGTTGAAAAAGGCTATCGATTACACTAAGATCTCCCGTCTCTGCTGCAACGTGCAAATAATCTTTTTCATTGGAGAGTGTGGCATTGACTTTAGACCATTAGCTTTGGAAAGATCCCCCAAGACCGCAATACTGCCCATACTGAACAGCATCACGTAATTCTGTCCACCCGAGTCCCATTACTATCCTGGCTTCAATGAAAGCGCCCGCCCCCCCCTCCCCCCTTTAGAAGTAACTTCAATAATGATTAAGTACCGCACACGCTTTTGTCTTCTCATAAACATGGAGGTGTTTTTTTCTACGTTCATCTATTGCTAATGATACAGCCTACCCAGTTCCTTGCGGCACCTAGTATATCGCTAGATATTTGGTATGAGATTTTATCTTGCCAGCGCTTCATAAATGATCCAAGCTGGCTGCTCTAGCAAAGCCATTAACATCGCTAGAGCTACAAATCTCTATTGCACCTGCATCAAAATGTGGTCTTGTTCATCCGGGGATGTTCTGGTACATACCATGAGTACATAATAAATTGAGCCTTGTAGTATTTTACAAAATGGATAAGGAACAAAACTGTATCTATTTGACTAAAAACAAAGGTTTTTTTTATTTAGATTTATTGCATATCTGCATAGGTGCACTGGTTTGTCTTGGAAAAATGCCCAAGAAGTTTTGTTGCATATCTAAG
Organism: Sclerotinia borealis F-4128; assembly: GCA_000503235.1. Taxonomy (NCBI): domain Eukaryota; kingdom Fungi; phylum Ascomycota; class Leotiomycetes; order Helotiales; family Sclerotiniaceae; genus Sclerotinia; species Sclerotinia borealis. Next base: position 18,181 of record KI628914.1, read on the forward strand.
AACTTCAACTACTGAACTACTGAACTACTGAACTACTGAACTACTGAACTACTGAACTACTGGACTACTGGACTACTGGACTACTGGACTACTGAACGATTGAACTACTGAAAGTTTCAACTCCTGAAAGCTTCGACTACTGAGAACTTCAACTACTGAAAGGTATCATCTTTCGATAATCAAACATGCAAATAAATTTGTTGCATATCTGAAACTCCTTCAGATTCTGTTTTCTGTTCTTGATCTATTTGGCGGTTGATCCCGTTCAGTTGTTGAGTTCCTTCAGGAGTTAATCCGCTTCAGTAGTCGATTGATTGATTGATTG
>KI628915.1:0-18231 GCA_000503235.1 Sclerotinia borealis F-4128
CCAAAAGGGGGGGTGGTCCATATGTGGGGTAGTTGACTTATTCAGTTAACATTATAATTGTGGTTTGTAGACAGAATGTAGATGCATGACTAGATATAGAAAGGAGGCAGGATTGATGAAGAAACTGTACTTTAGTAAGAGCACATCAGAACACATGATGCGTAAATGGTGTTCTAATGTGATAATGCAATGTGATAATGCAATGTGATTATGAGGAGCACCAAATGATTGAGAATGGTATGGGAATATTGGTTGTAGAATTATTCTAAGAGAGAAGGAAATGAATGCACATGCCATTTGGTATTTAGAATTTTATTCTCGCGCGATTGAGTGCTGGGTAGGGAGGGGTAAGGTAGTTATCAAATTTACCGAGTGCTCCTTCTCCTTTAAATGAGCCGGCACATTTTTATAAGCGATGCAAAAGGAATTTATATACCGTATTTCTTTCCTTTAGTTGACTAATGCACCCATAGCAATTATTCCTCATCCTCATTACCAAAAGGTACTATAGATATTGCAAGTATGTATAATTGATAGTCAAGTCGAGGTTTGAAAAATCAAATGATTTACAAATTGGATATGATTAAGGAGATATATAATCTTACCTGCCAACGCTAGCATTACGTCTCAAAGGAATGAAGAATGCTTTATTTACTTACCATAACGTTTAGAATTACCGCAATGTGAATGGCATCATGTAATGAATTCTCATGCTCAATTGTATCGATATGAGGAGTAAATATGAGTTCTATACTTTGAACATATGTGAATCTAAGAAACACGCAGTACTACTTCACGGTGTATAGGTGGGTGCCCAATCGTTTTCCTTGATCTTGTAGCCAATAGACCAATTGCACAACCAACATCTCGAGTACATGAGATTCTGGGATCGAGAAATAAATATATATCTGAAAACATCCAGAAGAACTACAGTATCTCGAAGGAATGATGGATTTAGTCGGTAAAGTCTAACTACTCTCACGTTTACAATTTATGTATTCTCGGTTATCACCTTTTCCCCAGCACTCAATATCACAACTCTTCCATTACCTAGTAGTCAGAATGAATGCGGATGAAGATAAAAATTACACTCTTCATCAAAAAACAGGTCCTTGGGTATTTTGCTCTCTATCAACCTTCAGCTTGGATACCCATAGATACCGAGACTGCAAAAGAGAAAGAAAAAAACACATTATGAGTTTCACGACGCTTGTGTGGGACATTCTCATTACGCTTGCAATTGAAGATGGGCTAAAGAAGAAAACAATAATGTTCTCGGTATCGTGGGCATTTTAGCGTCGATTTTCTTGCTACTTTTTTAAACCTCGGAACAAAAGCTTGTAATATCGAAAGTTGCCATCTCCAATTCCCGCAAATTTACAACAAAGATCTACCTAGAGATCGATGGTCGGTGATGTATCATGGCAACTTCTTGACCTGGCGGTTGAACTTTACAAAACTTACTTGTGTTTGGAAGTTCCTCTGCAGCAAAGAAACGTCAATAAAACTTGATGTCATCTACCTTGCCACAGCGTGCATCTCACACAAACAAATAAACCTTCAAGGCGTGAATAGAGTTCAATAAGGGTTCACTTGACCCCTGCCCATTCCCCATCCCATTCCCAAGACACCTGCTTGCCCTCCGCACACCAACTTCCCTGCGGAAGATTCTTTAATCCTCTATACGTGACTCATTTGACGGATTGATGATTAAATAATTCCGCCATCAAAGTTCAAACAGTATCCAGAGTTGCGAGTGGTCAAAATCATAGCGGAAAGCAATATTTAAACAATCTGCGACGCTGTCATGTTCAAACAATGCACCCCAGATTGCAATAATGTACCGCCTACCGAAACTCTACTTATCTAGGTCCTACCGTTCAAGTATTGATTTTCAGGGTCAAGACGGGAGCTAGAGAATTGATTTTGGGTTTGACAAGCTTGACTCTTGACTCTTGAGTCAGTTACCTACCTACTGTATATTGAGTCTGAAATCTATTCTTAAAATAACAATGAAATATTCCATATGGAATATTTTTATTCGTCCGGAAAATTGATGTGATCTCAAACGAGGGGTTTTGCCACTACTCTAGACATTCGAATCAAATGACGCAGGGATACCGGTATGATTCTTTCTCAACAGAAAAAACTTCAATAGAGAATCGGGTTATACCGGTATGTATAAGCATTTGAGCATATTTTTCTACCCGTCCCTCCTGTCCGAGCTCGACTCCTTGATTTCCCCAGAGTCTAGACTCGTACAATATCTAGCAAATCAAAATATTCACGAGGAAACTATCCACGTTATTGATATTACACTTGATTTATATTGAATTGAATTGCATGGACATGTACATGTATACCGGTATAATATCCTTAAATACCTTATAAAAATATTGTATCAACAACGGTACCATCTACATCTTGGCATCATCCCAGTTCCAACTCGAATAAAAATAATATTGACATCATCATGATTGATTTTGATTTGATTTGAACCCCTCTTCCTCTTCAACCCCGCAAAGGCCCCGAGCCGCAAGTTCGATCTTCTTTTTCGGCGAGCATCGGACCGTGAAGTTTATTCCAACTTTCTTACCGTACAACTACCGGTACCCCTTTCGAACAAGGAGTTCCTCTTTTTCTTCCCCAAAGTTCTCAACTTCCCATAGAACACCTCCCGATTTATGGGGATTAGTAATTCAATCATCTTCATCTTGACGAGGGAACCGGGCTAACCCTGAGTCCTTAACACATCTTCATCCACGCGATTATTTAGAGAAACCCCCTCCCCCTCCCCCCAAAAGACCAAACTAATAAACTGCCATCTTCAAAAACCGTCGGTCATTCTTTCGGTACAGTACCGGTATTATATATTATGCCCCACTTGAAGAACTCCTGACGAAACCTTCCTACCTAGAACCTACCGCAGTCAACACCAACACCATCTCGACTCTTATAGCGACGAATCTCCCGTTTGGGATTTCGGCACATGAGTACATGGCATGTGACTTATAGCTAGTTAGCTACTTGCTTGTTGGTTCAGACCCCTTTGCATTAACTGTTCCAAAAAGGACAACCAATTCCTTTGCGATGCCCGAATGAAGTTACTGTAAGACTAATAATATATGAAGGAAGGAGACGTTATCAATGATAAAATAATGGATTCCAAAGAGCTGCATGTGACTCTTATACTTGTGTGTACTAGGGACCTATCTACCTCCATACTTATGGAGTCCATAGAGCCAAAACCTAATATATGGATACATACATAAGGTTACCGCTACAATTCTTCGGCTTGACTTTTTCAGTCTCTGTCTCCGTCTGCTGACTTTGCGTCAGAGATGCAATGCAAGGACTAGGTTACACACAACACTGCCTCCTCCCTAGTACTTCGACACAAGAACCTCGGAACAAAGCGTGGCACTTGCATAGAGGGGTAAAAAACAGTGGATGGATTGGTTACTATCACCCTGGGCGCCCTGGGCAGTGGGCAGGACCAAAAATAATTAAAATGGGTTATCCCACCAACAGTAAGTAAGTGATTGCCAGCGATAACACAAAGCACGCATCTAGGTCTTCTAGTCCTCTGCGAAATCACGGTGAAAAAAAAATGGAAAAAATGGAAAATATCCACCTGGTAGCAAGGAAGAAGGAAAAAGGATCGATCTAAAAACCACGTTGAGAAAAATGGAGAGGGTTGAGTTGGGTTGGATTAGGATTTATTTGTGCAATGGAGTTTGACAAAAGAAAACTCGCTCCAATTTACGAGTATGAGAATAAAAACTCCTTGACTTTGTGAAAGGAAAATACGGAGTAAGCGTGTTTGGAACTTTGATTATTTTGAAATCGGTCGCACAATTTGAAAATTTGGGATGATCATCTGGAGAATTGTATTCGAGGCTGGAGCTGATTGTATGTTCAGCTGGGGTAATTAATCCTCATTCTTGGCTTTTGGGTTTTGGGGCATCAGTTCAGTTTCTGACACTCGGTACTCCAAATACATTCAACAATCAACAACTGCCTAATGCAACAGGGCTTGATCCATTCACTATTGTATCTACGGAGTAGTTTCTGCATCTGTATTCTGCATGTGAATATACCGATTTACTCCACTATGAAAAGCATCACCGTAACGCTTGCTGTTGGTGTTGGCAAACATCATCCACTCACTCATCTACCCCATCGTCGTCTCAACCGCCCAGCTGGCACACATATTATATACGAAGCCATAACAAAGACCAGACCCCTATTCATTATTTAAAAATACACTGTACTGCACTCCAGCCCTATCAGTTCAGAATCATAAGCTGTCAAATATGCATTGTTCCTGTCTATCTTTTCCGATGGTTTCTGTAATGTAAATGTGATTTTTGCGGTGATGAATTTATTTTTATACTATTCTTATTTAATTGACATACATATTGAAGTACTAATTTTGCTATGGTAACGGACACCGCCGCTTCGGATTACCGGTATTGGTATAATGATACTTTACTAAAACCAAATGCACATGCAACTTTTAGAGTTAGAGGTTAAAGGTTAGAAGTTAGGATTATGATACCTTAGTTTTGAAAATGATATGAAAAGAAACAAGGACTCTTCTTGTGGTTGATTGCAGAACATATAATTCTCACTTCAGTAATTGACTAGGGGCCAGTCACTTCCTTTCTTACCAACTCCAACCCTAATACTAGTGTGATAGGACAGGACAGGATAGGGACAGAACAGAACAGTAACAGAAAATAATAATCAAACATTCAAACAGAATAATAACGAACTCAGGTCCTTATCCCATGCATTCATCTATTAATCTATTGATTCATTCATTGACTTTATATATCGGTACATGATACTCGAGTACATTATACGCAAACGCCGACCCCTCTTTAAAAATAATAAGCGCGCTGCCAATACACACTTTCATATCAATATTAAATAATCAACCAATGACAATTACATTAGGACACCACTTTTCTATATATGTGTATTGTACTTAGAGATACTATTGATACTCACCGCTGTATACTTACATGTACCGGTATAATACAGATAGATACAAAACCGAGTATACTTTTGCGTATTATATTTAAGTATAAAGATTGGTTAATTAATCTTGCAATATAATACTCGTCTTATTTCAGCCTATACCAGTATCCCCATCTCCAAAACAAAGCCCTCTATACCCTCTACCCTCTATGCCCTCCATCACCTCAATTCAGAATATTTGAATATAAGATATTTATATAAAAACCCAATTTTCTAGGTCAAATACCAAAGAAATTCGAATTTTGAATTATATCAAAGGAAGAGTATATCTTTATAGACATGGAAAAAATAAAGATTTATCAGAGGACACCACAACCCTCGCCACTACTGTACAACCACTACAACCACTACTCCATACATGTACAACCAACCTTCAACTTTCACCAAGAGCCAAGCATTACAGCTGAAAACCATCCACTAGGTACTCTTCTCTTCACCCTTCCTATTCGAATTCTTTCTACCCATCACTTTCACGTTTCACATTTCATGCATACAGACAGTAACCTTAAGATTTACGCGCCGTGCCGTTGATATAGTCTTACATCCTACAGTAAATACATCCTATTGTTTTATGTGCCATAGCATAGCCGAGTTGCAGGCATTGAGTAAGGTTAACCTTAACCTACTGTAGGTCACAAGATACTATTGATGCACATACGAGTATCGATACTGTATATATAAAATTTCGGAGCCTCGGTTGGGGCTGAGATAGGTAGGTAGATACAGTGCAATTGGAAGTAGGATTGGGATTGGGATTGGGAAGAGCTTTATGGGGATATGTATATGGATGGATAGACAAGATAAGTGAGACTGGCAAAATAGACAAGATATCTAGACAAGAACAGGCAAGATAGAGATAGGTTGTCACCCCATCTACTCGTATTTGAATTGATTTACCAGGAGCGCTGCGCCTCCCGGTACCCTCCCGCCCTCTGCCTTCCTGATTTTCTAAAATTATTATTAATTTATTTAATTATATATAATATTTTTGTTGGAAGTGCAGTACAGAGTCACACAATGTCACGTGATACAGCTCACATGACATCGTCTATATGCTCGTGCCTCACGCACTTATACATATATCCAATACTACTAGAATACCTCTAAGGATACACATACAATATTACTACTATTATACCTATTATGATCTTAGTGATATTCCAATAATTTTATTAATATTTTATTAATATTTCGGAATTTATAATAATTTTAGAAAAGACACACACTTAAAGTCGGCGTAGTAGTTATTCGAAAATACTATATTTTATTATTAGTATTATTATTATTATTATATATAATAATAATCTAAAAAGTTCTAAAAAGCTAAGTCGATTATGCCTCAGGCATAATTATTAAGCATTTATTCCCACTCCACATTATTACTAATATTATTATAATTTTATTAATAATTTCGATAATATCTATCTTAATATTAGACTTACTTTAATAATAATTATATATTCTAAAAGCCCTTAATCGCTTTAATCTAATTATCAAAATTATTATTATTTTATTCAATTAACTAAGATTCTATATTGAATTGAAAGCTTTTTGAAATATTATTTGATATCAGAATACCAAGCTTTTTGTTACACCCAACTTACCACCAATCAGATCATCAGAATCACAACTCATTTTAAGCGAACAACATTTTTTCAGTCTACTACAGCTTGCACTCACGTGCAGCAAGAATATTGTGGAGGCTACGCCTCCAATAATATGCATTCAAATTCTTCATACCTCTAACTCTATTATATTTTTCTAAATACCGGTAGGAGTTTAATTTCTGTATCAGAGTTGATACTGTGTAGTAAGGCAGATGCAATAGATTATTAGTGGCGTAATGATGTATTACCATTACTGAACACCGAACGTGGGGAAAAAAAGGGGTGCGTGACCGATTGATTACATTACCCCTCGGAATAGAACTGAGTACAAATAATGCAATGTAATATAATGTAATCTGTAATCCGGAGATTCTTTCTCCTTCAATTTATTTTCGGGGTTGATGGTGGCTTACTTCTTACTTTGCATCTTACTTTGCATCTTACATCTTACATCTTTAATCTTCAATCATGTGCTCGCTCCTTCCCTCCCTCCTATTCTGTTCCGAATATCCGTTCGTTTCGTTTCGTTTCGCTTCGCTTCGCGTCGCTTCCTTTCATTTCTGCCCTGCCCTGTCTTGCCCCTGTCACCCACCAACTGTTCTACTACATCACTGGCATTACAACTCTTCCAATTACCCCACGCTATCACAATCTCATCTCATCATCTCATCTCATCTCATCTCATCACATCACATCACATCACATCATATCATATCATCCTTCTTCAACAATCCCATACCAACAATCCCAAGATAAAATACCTAAATATAATCACTATATACATACATACTCTAAACCCTAATCCCCACCCCCATCCCCCATCCAAGCTGACCATCATCTCTGACATTTCGCTGACGCTCCCTAAATCAAGTAAATTAGTTAACTAGGACGGCAAACACCCATCTCACACATCATTATCACCGTTTACAAGCCACAAACCACAAACCACAAACCACCTAGCAAACCAACCCAAACCAACCCAACCTAACCCCAAATATTTGCGTCATCCATCCATTCCATCCCATCGCATACCATGCGCACCCATCACACACAATCATCCACCCACCCACGGTACGGACCCTTCCACACCCCTTCCATTACATCATCCTCATCCTCATCCTCATTTACCCCATCCCACCATCCACACCCATACCATCCACAACCTATAAATACCTCTCCACTCCATCCCTCCATCCCTCCCTATAGAAAGAACCACGCGATCATAAAATTACCCCTGAATTCGCTTCAAGTTGTTGCACATTCATTACATCAGATTATATACGAGCGAGAGCCATCCATCTCAGCAATCAGGTATTCATTCTATTTGCTGACCACCCACTGGCATCATGATTCTTCATTATTTATTTATTCGTTTTGTTCAAGTTTTGTTGGTGATGATATTCGTGATAGTGATGGTTATACTATATAGTAATAGTAATAGTAATACTCGAGTAGTAGTGATTCAAGTGATGAGTAATAATACTACTTACTAGTAGTACTCAGCGGGATTCTAGTAGAAGACGTATTATATACTAAATCAAAATGAAATTATTATTAATTTAATTATAAATTTAATATTTTATCTACTAATTAGTTGAAGTTTGTTTATTTATAAGTTATTTTCTAATTTAAAAAAAAATGAAAATATCACATCTTTTCACTAGCATCTACTAATAATAAGATTAAAACTACTAATAATTATAAACTAAAATAAAATAAAAGAGATTAACTAGTAAATAAAAAATAAAATATTTATAATATACTTTTAAATACTAGTATAAGAATGAATTAGAAATATAATAAAAATAACTTTTAAGTTTTCTTTTAAATCAGATAATTTATTTAAGTTTTTAATTACCAAAAAAAAAATTCAATTTTTTTTAACAAAAAATTATCAAATTGAAATAATATTCAAAAATAAATATCAATATTAAGAAATTACTACGCCTGAGAGATTGGATTAAATTTTCAATTTATATTTTATTATATAAAAGATTTCTATTATAGAAAATCCATTTTTAATAAATCTTAATTAAAATCTTATTATAAAATATAATATATAATAAATTGATTACAAATTTTTCTAACCTTATATAATATGACCAAAAGGGTATAAACAGGACTCCGATTGTATACTTAGAATCTACAAGTAAAGGGCTATTATTATATAGAGTGCTAAAAGGAGAACTATATATACAAGGTATTTGAGAGCCATAAGGGTTAGATTCAAAGGAGTGAAAGAGTCCTAGAGATAAGTATTGTATGATGCCTAGGTCTAGAGCTATAGAGCTAGGGCTTTAAGCTGTGAAAGGAAGGTTCAAGAGAGCTGTTATATTATGCTACGTATGTAGTATAAGCCAGTGGACGGAAGAGAGCCGTCTGTTCTGTTATATATAATAAACCCGAAATCTTTTCTACAGAATTCTCTTCTTCTTCTTCTTCCTCTCCCCTCTTTCCCCCTCCCATTCCTTTTTCCTCTTTCTCCCTCCCATTCCTCTTTCCTCCCTCACCCTCACCCTCTCTCCCATTCTTCTTTTCTCCTTCTCCATCCCCATCCTCATCTCCATCTTTATATCCCCTCTCCCCTCTCCCCTCTCCTTTCTCCTTTCTCCTTTCTACCTTCTCCTCTCTCCTTACTACTCCATACTCCATCCCCCACCCACACTTCTCATTTACACTTCTCATTACTATCATTCACACTTCTCATTCTCAATATCATTCCCAAACCCCAAACCCCCCATCAAATACCCCTTTCTCTTTACTATATCATAAATCATAAATCAAATATCAAATATTAAATATCTATCTGTCCATCCATCTATCCATCCATCCATCCATCTATCCATCTATCCATCCCCTCCCTTCAAGTTTCTTACTTATCATAATCTCACTTACTTTATCTCATTTACTTTATCTCACTTACCACTTCTTACTTCTCATTTATCACATATCTTCAATTACTATTCTACTCGTAAATAGCACATTCCATCCAGTCTATTTCACATCCAATCCAATCCATCTCATCTCATCCAATCCATGTCGCCTAATCCTTTTTCTCCCCTTTTCTCTTCTTTCCCTTCCCCCTCCCCTTCCCCCCCTCTTCATTCTTTTATATCTACCTCCAACCCCCCTCACCTCCTTTCCCTTTAACCCTTTCCCTCCCTTCCCCTCTTTCCCCTCACCTCTTCACCTCCTCACCTCCTCACCTCCTCGCCTCCTCACCTCCACCCCACCTCTTTCCCCTCATCTCCTTATCTCTTTTCTCACCTATCCTATCCCATCCTATCCCATCCCATTCTTTTCTCCCTTCCTCCTATCCCTTTTTTTCCCCTTCTTTTTTAATTCCCACATTCCCACATTCTCTCTCTCTTCCCACAATCTCCCTCCATTCCCCACTGGCATTATCCCCTTATCACCTTATCTCCTAACTTACTACCCCCTCCTTATTATCTTACCTTACTACCTTACTATACTATTAATTCCCCTTCCCTTGCTTAATCTTCATCTTCATCTCTATATTTGTCACATCTACTCGAGGACTCGAATAATCAATTCAAACCAATTCACATCACATCACTCCACTCCAAAAACAAACAAATATAATTTCAAACTTTGAATTTCAAATTTTTGATTAACAACTAATTCCACCCCATCTCCGCACTCAATTCCCTCCTTCATCCAACCCTCCTTACTAAAACTATTTCATCTTGCTTTGACTCCTTTGCTTCCTTTGCTCGCATGCATTACACACCCCACGTACCCCCAGGTCATAATATAATGTCCCATCCTATCCCCATTCCCATTCCTATCCCCTAACTTTTTATCATCCATCCACTTGCCCTTTCCTTGCCAATTCTTTCCATTCCATTTCCCCCAACCCAAATTTGTATCCTTCCTCTAGCCCATCCATCCATGATCATATACAAAGATTCAATTCAATCCTTCAATTTATGAAGAAGATCCATTGAATCTTTGTCTGAAAAAAATAATCAGAAAGGAAAAGCAAAATTAAGTGATCAAAATCCATGGTATCATCCCAACTCCAGTAAAAAGAATCTGCTAGTATGAAAAGGTAAAACAAGCAACAAATGATTCTTTTCATTCATTTTGCTTTCCCGAAAAGCTTTTGTGTAAAATGAAAAAAAAAAAAACACCGAGCCAATATTTCCCTTCCAGTTTACCCCATACCATTCTCTTTCCTTCCCCTAATTGTTAGATATTGAACTTAGCTCATACCAAAGTATGAAAGCTAAACCCAAAGAAACAAAGTATTAACGCCTTGAAATGATTTCTGTAGAAGCTTTTGGCCTGTTCTTCTCCAGTCGCTTGTGTGAATACATAAAAAGAAGAACAAAAAAAAGAAAAAAAAAGTAAAGTCCCCCCCCCATCCTGTTGTGGTAAAACAATCGCTGTAATGCAAATTGAAAAAGCAAAAAGACATTAATTCGTGCCCAAATCCTGTGCCGTGTGTGATAGTTCCGCACGTCATGTTTCTATGCCAAGAAACTCCATGACGGTGATTGCAGTTGACTGTGAAGTCATTGTAAGACTGTATATGTACCAGAATGTACTATAAGCCAAACATATAAATTGGTGTATACTGTTGATGTGATTCGATGCGCAAATAGAAAGATCCATTACATTATGCGACTGAAACGAAGTAGTATCCAGAAATCTACCATCCTTTAGAATGATACTCTCCTAACCCTTGACTGAAATATTGATTCCAGCTAGAGTTAAGAGCTTGATCATCCTTATCCATATAAACTCTCTCGGGGTATTGTTTGAGGTTTGCAACATCGTGTGCGGTGTGTCTTCGTTTAAGAGCCGCGGCAGCTTCATTGACTGATGACTTTTGTCGTCGTTCCCAAAGGAGGTTTTGGCGAAGACTCACAGTCAATTCAGTGGCGAGCATATTTCGTCGAGTAGTTCTCGGGGAGAGTGCTTGATGATGTGCGGTACTGTTGGTGGTGGTTTGAATAATAGGCTGAGCTCCACGAGGAACTTCAGCAATTGAGTTGAGTCCCCTCATCGTGAGAGGAGCTTCATCGGATTCGGGTGATGCTGCAAGGGAAGGACCACTGGGTGAGGAATTTCGGGAACGTCGAAGGGCGGGTGTCGATCGAGATGCCTCGGTGGCAAGTGCTTGAGCACGATCGTTTTGGTGAAGCATTGTAGTGATCAATGATCGTCGAGATGTAAGTTGAGGTTTTGAGTCGACTCGTTGAAAAAAGGTCTTCTCATCGATACTTGCGTTTCCACTCTCCTCTACTGAATCTTCCCAATCAGAAGAATCATCATCATCGTCAATGGCACTTTCGTCAACGTCGTCCTCATCGTCAGTTTCGAACACATCATCATCAAATGCTTCTTCTTGAATGGTTCGTGTGGCAACCTCTTCTTGAAATGAGGTTTGCTTCTTGACGAAAGGCTTTTGTAATTTGTCAGTCAATGCGCTACGTGGTTGCATTCTGTTTGGTAGCGAGCTATCATCTTCGTTTGATGATCCACCGAAGCTAAATTTAGCTAGCTTCTTCTTTTGTAATGGCGAGGGTTTGTTATCCATGGAAGCTGCTTGCTCACTAAGTGAGTCTTCACCCGAGGATCCACCCAGAGCGAACATTTGCTTCTTCTTTAGTGCGAGTGATTTGGATGTATCTGCTGCAACGATATCGGCCGTGGGAATGGAGGATGGTGCAGTGTTGAGTGGCACGGAACGCATGGAGCTGCTGACATGTGCTGGTGAAAGTGAGAACCCTTTCACAACCGAGGTAGTCGTACCCTTCTCGGAGTGACCAGCGGAGGATTCAGTGGTGGCGGATTGAGCTGATGCATTGGTTGACAAAGAGTGATGCACTGCCATGGCAGGTGATTGATATTGTGGTTGAATAAATTGTGTTATTCTCTCGGCGAGTGGCGCAAGGTAAGGTGTGGTCATGGTAAGAGGGGCCAAATCTTTCTTTTCCTTGATAGTGATGACCATCTTCTCGAGGTCGTCGGGTGTAATATGACGTTCTCGTCCTCGACTTCTGCTGTTGCAAGAATCTTGTCTTTGAATTTGAGGATGTGAGATATCGACTGAGGAACCATCGGTGCTTTCTTCGAATTCGATTGCTTCTTCGTCGGCGATTGAATCTAAGCTGCCACTTAATTCTGGAACATCATTCGAATATTGACCTTCGGAACTTCTGGAGGAGATGGAAATTGCGGGTGTGGTAGAATTTGCTTCTGAAGATGGTTCACAGCAAAAGGTTTCGCGATTCCATAATCTCCAACTCAAGTTTTCTAATCTTCTACCTTCTTCTAAAGATCCAGCACATCTAGAGAAGACTATGAAGGAACGTTAGTATATTGATTTTGAATATTGAAAAGAAGTGAAGTGAACTTACCAGTCCACATGCTGTAAAGGTTTTCGACATTTCTGGTATCAACTTTATGAATAAGGGCGGCATCAACGGTTAAGACCGGTGCATTTAATCTGGAAGGCATGATGATTATAGAGTTTGCTCGAACGCACGAGCTGTTATGAGAGTGAAGGCACGATTGGGGAGAGAAGTCGCGAAAGAATCGCGAAATCGTCGGAGGAATGTTGATTTGTTATTGATTGAACTTTTCGTATCGTATCGTATCGTGTCGTGATATTGAATTATTCGTTGTAAGTTTGTTTACAAGATATTCAAATTTTTATTTGAGTGGTAGAAAGTATTGAAGAGGTGAAGAGAATTGTTTGAATAATTGGATCGTTGAAAGGTTTTCGAAGGTGGTTGGTTGTAGGTTTAAGTTGGGGTTGGTTTGAGTGTGGAGGAGGAGAAGAAGAGAGGTTGACGGATGTGGGTGTGTGTGGGTGTGCGCTTTCGGAATAAAACGCCTTGGGTCCGTTTTAAATCGATTTTCCGGCGAACTGCAGGAATGATATTTTATAATGGATGGATAGATATACTTTGTACTGTAAAAGAAGGATCGAGATGAATCTTAAAGAATATGTGATTGTAACCAGAATTGTTACAATGAATGAATTTTGTTTGAATGTGAGGTTGAAGTTGTGAGATTATGATATCGTGAGTTGTGAGTGGTGGTGAGGCTGTGAGTTATGTTATGAGGTTGTAAGTTGTGAGTTGAGTTGAGTTGAGTTAAGTTGAATTTGAAGAGTGGCAGTGACTGATAGTAACTGGCAGTGATGATGTTATTGTTCGAGAGTGAATCTGTTGATAGACGACTTCAGTTGAGTTGAGTTTGAATTTGAGTTGAGTTGTTGGAGTTGAATAGAGTAGAGAGTAGAGTAACTGATATAGATTTAATAGGATATCATCTAGTTATTATGTTATGTGCTGGGTCGGCTCTCTTTTACACTAACTTGACTTATTTAGGTTTATAGTACCAGCAAAAAAAAAGACAAGAGGAAAAAGTGTGGATCCCTTTTTTTTTGATTATATTTATTTATTTTACTTTTGTATTTTACTTGTTTCTTTCCTTTCCTCCCTCTTCAAAGTGTCGGTGAATTAAAATCAAGTCAAGTTTATGTTTGGGTACTATAAGAAAAAGGACAGGGCTAGATTTCTGATCTCTTTTTCTTTCCTTCCCCGGTGGAGTGGATAGGGAAGGGGTTATGGTTATGCTAGGTATGGTATGGGGACCTGGGTGAGATTCGTGAGAACAATGAAGTAATAAAAAAGAGAAAAAGAGAAAAAGAGAATCTAAACTAATTAGCGTAATATTACCGATCGAGCCTTATTTTGATCATTTCCTATTCCTAGTTTTTTTATCTAAATTACTTCTTCATTTGGTTTAAGTTAACGGGCCTTTTTCGTTTGAGAAAAGGATCAACCCTAATCCTAAATTAGAGAATACGGGATTTCGTCAACTTCTCTTATTTCAAGGATCGATTCATGTGCTCACATCAATCTATAAAAGATCCTTGTTTCATTTTCTTACCCCTGGTTACCTGGTTATGAGTTTTGTTCGATCCCCTCTTTATTTTGCTATGCCATGAGGTCCAGACAAGATGGGTGGGTATAAGTAAATGGGTTAGTAGTAGATGTTTGAAAAGATGTGATGTGATGAGGCCTATGGGGGGATTGGGGAAGAGAAGAAAGAGAAAATTAGAAAATTAGGCAGGAAAGTTAGGATAGAAAGAGTAATAATAATTATGATACTAATCAAAAAGAGTATGTATTTAGTATGATTCAAAAACCTAACTGACTTATGAGGTTATCGTTACTTTAATTTTCAATCACCTGTTATAACTTTAGTTTACCTTACTTGTATCAAATCTATTGATGATATCAATTGAGTACTGAGTATATTGATCAATACAGGAATACCTAGTTCATTTGTAAAGAATCTCTTCATACTCACAATAAGGCTTCTCTCTCTCCATCCCTTCCCTTTCCCTTCCCTTTTTCTCATCACTTACAACCATACCCTATCAAATACAATACCAAGGAATGCAAACTTTCGCCTTCCTTTCGCTGCCAGAGCCAAAACATCTCGTAAATAAACAATAAACACTATCTAAAAGCATCATCACCCTTACCATTCATTACATTACCATTACCAACTACCACTACCGGTACCGGTCCATTCCATCCCATAACCGCCATAAAGTTCATGGTCATTCATGATCATGATCACAGTCATATTCATAGTCATACCCATAACCCATAAGTCAAAGATAGACATGATCATGTGGTGCAATGATCAGGTGCACATGCCAAATTCGCCTGTGTCCCGTTCGGTCCGGTTCATTGCTTTGTCTTATCTTATTTCTTTGATACACTCACTCACTCACTCACTCATCAATCACCTACCCGCCTTACCGTACCATAGTTAATCTCATCCAATGCCCTTCTCCATAATCCACTTTAAAATTTGTGGCTGTGGCATTTTTTGATTCAAATACGGGGTAATCGGTACCTAGTACCTAGTACCGGTACTGTAGTGAAATTCAATTCACAGTGGCGAGGGTACCATTATCAATCAATATCAATATATCATACTCGAGTACCGGTACCGGTATCGGTACAAAGTATATCAGGTGCAGTTATTGGTATTTATTGTGTACCTCCCTCCTACCTAGCTCAATCGCCCAAATGGGGCTCCTCCCTCCCCTCTCTTCCTTGGCCTATTAAACCCACATCCTACAATCTAACAATCTATATCCTTTACCCCTCATCCATTCATCTATTCCGTATGCCGGTATTTACCACGAGTATTGTGGAGTTATAAATCCATCCCATCTTTTATAAAAACTCCTCATGCATCCCTAACCATCTACTCTACTCTTACTCTACCGTACTCCAGTACTTTCTTTCTTTCTACTTCCTTCCTTCCTCCTCCTTCTGAAAAATATAGATAGATCTTGCTTGATGTTCACAACAGATCTTCACCCCTAACAAGCGTAGATCGTAGAGAGTAAATAGTATTAAAGTATGTACTCGTAGAATAGTGAGTCCTTGTTATGACTATGACACCAACTTCCAACATCCAACTTTCAAACTTCAAATATAAAACATCAAATATCAAACATCAAAGTTAATGATGGTGATACGGGATGGGTGATGTGATGTGATGTGATGTGATATGATATGATATGATGTTTCATGAGTTGTTCGTTCGTTCATTCGTTCGTTAGATACCTATGAAGTATCATGCTAATCACGCTGTGGTTATTTTTAAATTACATTTAGTTTAGAGGTTAGTAAGGGGAAAGGAAAGGGGGAGATCTTCGGGATCTTTGATCTTTGAAGGTGTGAGTTATAATATGGGTTTTTGAGGTTTTGAGGTCTTTGCGGCTTAATTTGCGGCTTTGCGGCTTTGCGTGAGGTGGGGATTGGGGATGGGGATTGGGGATGGGGATGATCGGATCTGGAAATATCAGATATCATATATATGACGAGGTATGTATCATACGTAGGGTATGTGCTGTATGTATTTGAAGCAGCTGAAACCTAAGATGATTTAAGCTTGCTTTGCCACTGCCACTTTTTCTTCAGCCTTGAGATATTGATTGGGGGTTACGACGTTGAAAGATCTTATTTGTTGGGTTTGTTTGAATTGGATTGGATTGTTTGATTGGATTTAATACGAGTAGGGTTAAGAAATCTAAATATATTATAGTATAGTATAGCTTCTTGCCATTATTTTATTTCATATACTTATTTCGCATGACGCGGAGGTTGGTTTACACTGAATCTCAAAACCTAACCTAATCCAACCTTAATCGAATACAACTACAACTCCATTTCATGGCATAACATACAACAACCGAAACCATATAACACATCCACATCCACATCCACCCCGCATCCCCTCCCCTCCCCACTCCATCACACATACACATACCCCCATCCTATCCCACCCCACCCCCGCTCATCTTATCTTATATCTTATCGTATCCTATCCTATCTTATCTTATCTTATCTTATCTTATCTTATCTCATATCATATCATATCCCCATGATTATATATATGACTTAATTATACTCAGTATATTCGGAATCAGAATCAGAGGCGGAAAAGAGAACCGACAAAGGAAAAGCAAAAGATATGATTCGAGGATCGAGAACCGAGTTCGGATACCGGGTTTATATATATGAAGGGGATGATCCGAGGTTCAGTTCGGTCAGTAGATAAGTTTTGAATCAAAAGATTTAAAATCACCTACTTGTACTAGTACTCAGGAACTTGAAAGCAGGAGATGGAAGAATATATTTCCTGTTTAGTTAATTGGTTTTTCAGTTAGATATTTATTCCGGAATAATTATTGAACATCTATTTATCTATTATTTATTTTATCTTCAAGTTATTTTATTTTCCATTTTAACTTATTCATTCATTCTAGATCTCATCCGAGTCTCCAAAAGAAACCCTATCCATCCATCATATACTCGAGTACTCACTCACACTCACTTACCACTGGCAAAAAAACAGAAATTTCCCATTTTCCCCCTCCTTCCCCCCTTTCGATTTGAAACCTTCGAAGCCGAAAACCCGAGAAGCCGTTCTATCCATGGAATTCTCCATCCCCCGCATTTCTCTTCTCTTTCTATTCAAGTATTCCATTGTTCGATTCATTCATTCATTCATTTCATTCTAGAAATTCTATATCTCAGATGAGATCTTTAGGTCCCTTTCTCTTCCTATCTTTGTACTCACTTGTAGATAAACAAAGAGAAATAAAGAGAAATCTATAAAGAGGAGTGCAAGGAAGAATAGATGGAAGAAGGAAGAGAAGAGAAGAGAATCATATGATGTATAATTCATACGCATCTATTTCTATCTTTATCTTTTATCTTTGTTTTCAAGGGTCAATCAAGGGTCAATCAAAGAGAGTTAAGGGTTGTTGATCTGTTACTTGATCAATTTGATTGGTTGATTAATCAATAATTTTATTTGTTTATTTACATGAATTTCAAATCCATGATTCTTATTCGTGCGCATCGCATCGCATCGCATCGCATCACATCGCATCACATTCTATCACATAAGAGTTCTGGCCATTACTCATCGCACACCCCTTCGTTTCGTGACAAAATCCCTACAAAAATCATGTTTTTATATATAAATATAAAAATCGAAT
>KI628916.1:0-18196 GCA_000503235.1 Sclerotinia borealis F-4128
CAAACAAGAAGGCGAGATAGAATGCAAAAAAGGATAAGGGGCAAGGTATGGATTATATAAGTAAAAAAATATATGAAAAACAATACTTTCTTTTATAATACTACTATTATATAATTATATATAACTGTACCCTATTCAACCTAAACACTGGATTCAAATACTTCCAATCATTTTATCAGAATCATCAATAATATTGAATACTTTCAACAATAGTCTATTCCAAAAAAAGTGAAAATGACTAACAATACATATACCGAATTGTGACCAAATGGGTATAAACAGGACTCCGATTGTGTACTTAGAATCTACAAGTGAAGAGCTATGTAGGATGCTAAAAGGAGGACTATATATACAGGTATTGGGAGCCATAAGGGCTAGGCCCAAAAGGGTGAAAAGGTCCTAGGCGTAAGATGCCTAGGTCTAGAGCTATAGAGCTAGGGCTCTAAGCTGTGAAAGGAAGGTCCAAAAGAGCCGTTATATCATACTACATATATAGTATAAGCCAGTGGGTAGAAGAGAGCCGTCTGTTCCGTCACATATACTAATAAAGGCTTTGTCTATACTGAAATTCGAGCAATATTTAAAGGGTTTAGGGCTAATTGCTTAAGGTTGGTTTAAATGAAATAATTCTTTCTATTTAACAGAATTACAAATATTATTTACAAACTATTTTTTTCAGAACAGGATATTAAAAAAGTACCTTTGATTAAGGAAACAGAAAACCTTGAAGAAATTAAGGTACTTTTTTATTATAATATACTTATTATAGGATAATTGAATTTTATAGGAGATTAGATATTATAACATTATTTATTGTTGTAAAAATTAATAAGATCCTAAAGTTTAATCAAGAATAGGATTCAGGTATACAACCTAATAATATTTCATAATTAGTTATTCTAACTAATAAAAGAATATTGGAAGTGTAGTCCAGATTTATATAAGATTATGTGATATAGTTCATATAATATTATCTATATACATATATCTCACATACTTATATATATATCCAATGCTACTAGAATACCTCTAAGGATATACATATATAATATTACTACTGTTGTACCTATTATGATCTTAGTGATATTCCAACAGATATAATTGAATGTAACTTGAAAGAGTAAGGAGATCGAGTAGTTTTAATCTACTCGGTATAAAAAGACTTCCTATGTATATCAAAACCAATATAATAAGATTAGAAAGAACATCGTTATAATGGTTTACAAGGAGATAGAGAATACGAATATTTGTAGTCAAAAATGAACATTTTTAAGATTATATAGATAGATACCGGTATTAGAAAGAAAGCTTGAGGAAATAATAGTTAAAAAAGAAGAGATGATAGGAGAAATTAATTATGGTAATAATTGAAATAAATGATTCGAATAACAATATAACATTGATGAGAATAGATCACGAATGGAATGTACTGTCAATCTAAAGATTAGATCGTAAAAACAGGAATGTCAACTCGAATTTGCATCTGTTAGGGCTAATATGGTATAGAACTTCGGCCATGAATTGGATCACATGTTGTTGTACGAGTAGATTTGCATCTTGCTTCGGTTATCATGGTCGTTCCATGTACTCCGAGAACCACGAATATATACTCACCCGAGCCCGCAATTTCATACTTCAAGGTGTGATGTATATTGTGGGGAGATTGAGCCTGTTACTTACTATGTAAGACTACGAGTATGTGGGGCTATGTGAGGTATATACGTATAGCCTTACTGATCAAAAATGGAATAATCGGACGATTGAATTGGTCATGGAGCATAGTGGATGGAGCATTGTGGATTTTAGACGATGATTTGTATTTAAACACCATTCGTGCAGCAATTTCTCTTTAAGATTTTCACTGGGATGTAAGATGACATGGTACAAGGCGGATGTGATAATATTCAAAGAACTAGATATAATTCGAATGTCATGAAGCTTATAGAACCTTTGAAATGTGAAATTGTAAGGAATTTTATTGGGTGTAACAACTAGCGGAAAATGACAAGAGATACAGATGTATGTAATCGATGGCGAGAAGAAATAGCGAGATGGTTGGGTTCGGGATACGAGTGGTAGTGATATATAGAGTGACAATAATAGATACAGAAAAAGCTTATGATTCTATCAATAAATCCCAGGCTTAACAGAATAGACTCATAGCATAGTCTCGCAATGTGTATCAAATCAGACCTAAGGGTGTCATGTTGTGTTGACTTGCTAGTATTGAGAATTTCAGTGGCTATCGAAAGGGGGTTATATAGATATAGTTGTGCTGCAGATTGAGCTGCTATTTGTTGGGGATAAATCTATATAAATCAATATTCTAAGTCTTGTGTTAGTTCTCCAGGTGTAGCTCGTGGCTATATGGAGGTTTGCTAAGGTGGATGCAGGCTATATATTTTGTTAGTTGTGGAAAGTTGTTTAATTCTACTTGGAGTTGACAGGGTTTAAATTTGAGCTGAGAGAGGTAAAGAGTCAATATGGTATAGATGATGATGGTATTCATGGAACACCTGCTATAGCAACTACTGACAATAGTTAGATCCAGATAACGGCAATAATAGTTTGCCTTTTTACCTAAAAATGAAAATATAGTTTTCATGCCGTGGAAACTCTAATCAGAATAGGCTGTTTTTCATCAATGCTTTTCCATAGTCTGTGGTTGTAAAACGCTTATAGGTCTTGCATAGAGTGAAAATCTTGCAGATAACAGAGGCTTTTATATACCATCGGCTCAGATTTAGCCATCTTACCCGAAATTCTTCATTATTGAGTTCTTGTCACTAGATATGCCGATTCAGCGGGCAGCTTTCAGTGCAGCACTGATCGGGGTATCGGGGAAATGGGATGTCACGAGACTGTTGATTGGAAAAGATCATAAGATATATACATAAAGGAACTTGGAAGTTGCAAAATGGAGATATTTTTGGATCATCTTGGACTACATTGATTGATATATGAAATGGTGTTGAGTTTCAGATCTTCTGATACTATCATCATATGCTTTCCGGAGAACGAATCCCTACAAACATAAAACTTGGAACGAGGAATTAAAACGAGATAGATTGCCATATAAAAATTTAGCAGCCTCGAAACCGAGCGTCCATGCCGCAGGATTTTGTGATTTCCGTTAGCAATAACAATAAAATGCAAACGGCAGGGATGATGTGCAAACTTTTTAGCCAGAATATTGCGGAGAAGCTCGCCTAATATGCCTAATATTATGAACGAACTGCTACATTTGCTCTAAAACAATCAACCTCACCATTCTCAAGATCCACAATCCGAGTGCCACGATTCATGTCTGAACCCTTCATCAAAATCTTTCTCATCCATACCCTCCACAGTACTGTCCTTGTCATTGAGGGAAGACTTCTGCTCATGCTCTTCCTCATGCTTCCATTCATCATCCTCCGCAAATGTTGCACCATTGGCGAAAGTGTCACTCTTTACTAGCAGTCCTTTGCGATAGTAAATTCGCCTCAAATTGAAAGCCCAGACAAAATCGTTTGGACTAGAACTGACCTCCTCATCAACCCCTCTTTTGTATCTGAGATCGAGGCCCAAAGATGCGGGAAGGATGAGCATCGGTTGATTACCAAACTGCGAGCCTCCTCCCCCATCATAACGGTCTCCGCGCCATACCCTTCCTTGCTTTGCGATTTTGAGGCCCGTGATCATGTAAATCTTTTTGCGACGGTAATGACTCCCCAGATATGTCTCGATGTTTGGCCTCCCCATACTTTCGGTGATGTATTCAGGCGTAGGAACAATAATATAGGTCTCTAGTGTTTCGAACTCGGCATGATTATAGACACCTTTCTCGAATTCGGCTCGTGTGGATGCGCCAACGGGGAGAATATCCACATCAGCAAAAAGTGATACATTTCCCTCCCCTTGCTGGGAACTTCTCCTAACGAAAAACTTTTCGATTGTTGAGTAGGTCGGCATGTTAGTTGGAAAAGGAGACGGTTCGCTAAAGTCAATAGGCTGGTGCGGCTCTTTAGGGTTCTCTATGATTTGGCCCAATTTAATTGGTCCATTGGGGGGAGTGGTTGTATCGAAGGGGAAACCAACATTTTCCCGCCATTTTAATGCTAGATGAAGGAGATTGAAAATGTTGCAATCTGGATGATTGAGGATTGATGATAAAGCTGAAATGACATGGCTAATTATTTATAGCTATTGCAGCCTAAATTGCGCACTGTTCTCAGCTAGAAAATCGGCTTTCCCTTGGAAATGATCCCTCTGATGATTGGTGATATTTTTAATGCACTGCATATTGCATTCCCTGAATAATTGGTGAAATCCGAGGATACTGCATATGGTGAAACTGTGAACTATTGAAAGAGGATGCAAATAGGTTTATAACGTGCATGCAAGTTCCAGTACATTGATGAAAGCCAATACCTATTGGTGAATTGTAGCTTAGGCTTTCTACGACAGAAATCCTCCACAAAGACGATAAGATTAGCCTAAGCGCAAGATTTCGAGCAAGTTTGAAAATTTACATTATCTGAAGGGCTGCTTGAATGATAGGAGATAAGTTGGCAGTGAAAATTTGCACGGACTTTGTAACCTTAAGCATATATTGCTTCTAATACACATGAGGTACGATTTAAATAAACTTGTTGATAGAAACCAAAGACCAAAACTATCAATGATTTCTTTGCTCCAAAGCCTTGGATATACGTTCACGTACATCTGCAGAATCCTTGCCGTTGGAATTTAGAAAGACTTTCACCGGAGCTATGAAGTTATAACCTCCTTTCTCGCCCCCCCCTTAGTCATGGCACGTAGAACAGCAGACATACCACATTTAGTCCTGAGAGATTCTACATCTCGGACTCTATGTGGCCTGTCTTGGTCTTGTCGTGCAAACTCAAGTACAAGCGCTGCCACACCAGCTGCGATCTGAGTTTCCATTGATGTTCCGCAGCCATATTTCACACTAGGCTTCGAGCCTGTAACGAGTTCACCGTCCAGAGGCACAGCTTCTCCTAAAACACTAAAATTTTCTCGTTTTGGATTAGGAGGATTGCATTCTGAGGGATTCCCATAACCATCTGCGGCGTTGATGCAAATCACCCGATCCTTCATTCGCGCCGGAAATCTAATTGGAGGATCCTCGTTTGCGCCATAATTGGAGGCAGCTGCAAATATCAAGGTATTATGAGTATCATTAATCGCCTTAAGCAGTTCTGCATTCTCGTCCTTGAACCCAAATGACATTGAAATGATGTCGAGTTTCCATACATCTCTAGCATGAATGATTGCCTGCAAGTAAATATCTTAGTTCGGTGTTTACAAAAGGTGAAATGAAAGATATACCTTTGCAGCAGGGATAGCAGAATTCAACTCTATGGGTCCTCCATCAAACACACGAGCAATGTATATCTCACAAAAAGGTGCTACTTTGCGAAGCAAAGAAGCCATACGAAAATCATGACGAGAATATTTGACGTGTCCAAATGCAGTGGAAGGCTCTATAAATTCTTTATAGTGATTGAATTCATGATCCAATGGGTGCAAAGAATGTAATCCCGTACCGAGAATAGCAACCTTAACTCGAATATCTCCAAGATATCTTTCACTCTCCAAATTATTGGAAATATTTTTCAGATTTTGGAAATAATTAGCCGCTGAATTCACTCTATTGAAAGTGTTAGTATAGAAACAAAGAGGATCATTCCGATCACATACTTAGTATTGGTCGGAGATGAAGACATTAGTGTTGTATCGAAGAGGTCATCCTCATGTACTGTTGCAGAGCGAACCTTTCGATCTTGCTCATAAGAGATTGAGTCATTGTACAAAGTAGGGGGTCTTCATCCGCTAAACATGAATTGGTAGCTTCGTCGTCAGACTCATAGTCACTTGTATCTATCGTCCCTCTTCTGCCCTTTGGTTTCTTTAAATTTGAAAGCTCGTCTGATTCAGCTTTTTCAAGCCTCTCTTTTGTGGTATAACTGTGACAATTCAATAACGGTGGCAGCACACTTCGAAGAGTATACTGATCCATTGGTGCTGGACTGTCTCTCAACAATTTAACAAAAGAATCATTGCATCTTGCGTGATGACAGAGTGGAAACCTGAGTTGACAGCAACTCAATGCCTGAGATCTGGGGTTGCGGCAATTTGGCAATTCGTACTTCTAACGTATCAAAATTGAGATTATTTAGGGTATCTTGACCACAGTAGCAGCCCCAAAAGTGATAAGCCTTCCCTGATGCTCGGTTTAAAAGGTATGTTGGAAATAGACAGGAAGAAGACTCAGCTCATGGGACAAAAGAATATGATAAAAAGGGAGGTATTGGTAAGGAAGTTTACAGTTGCTTGATCATCAACTGCAATAATTGATGTTCGTAAGAAAACAAGTGTATAATAAGACACTGTGACTTTGTGGTAAAAAAAATTTCAAGATGGTTAGGTTGGAGCTTAGAAGTTGTGTCAGATCTTAAATTATTATGTTGCGGTACATATACATAGGTTACAGAGGCTTGAGAGCCACAAAGCAAAGCTGCCCAATTCCATGTTGTGGGACACCTTTGTATTCAAATTCTGCCATTTTGGGACACAAATGAACACAATGAGGGGGAAGTCCATGCACAGTTCCGAGTTGTACTATATTTTGTCAAGTGATAAATCGGTGGTCACGAATCCTTTATATCATTCCATGAGGCTATGGCATGGATGTTTGTGCAACATTAGGATGTGACGTGGAGGATCACTACTTAGCCGAAAAACGGTTGATGCTGGTAAATATGGTACAGTAAATACAGGAAATATGTAAAGAGGTGGGGCAGTCTCCTCGGACTTTACCAATATGGTGAAGTTAGGGCATTAGCGGTGTGCATAAGATAGGGAAAGCATATGTTGGGTTCAAACTGCATGCGAGAGAGTTTGTAGTAGACAGGTTGATTTCAAAAGAGACGAGGATGCTATGCTAGATCTAATCATTGCAAACAATAATGCCATTCGCATTGCAAGCAGCTTCCCGTTCGAAAGGCCATCTATGAGACAAGTGAAGAAAAATAATTGCACCATAGCCTCACATCTCTGCCATTTCCGCTATTTCTACCAAAGAAAAACCTATAGGCCTAGAAACTATCGGGACATTAGGAAGAAGAGTATCTAGTCAATGCCACTCGGCAACGCATCTTCGATCATTGCAATCATCCAATTTGCCATAGGAATAACATACGTCGCAAGCTTTGCAACCATAGCGGCACTGGATGTATCATGATCATTCTTCAGTAACTTCAAACCCGCTAAGACAACCGTCGTAAGATCACTTACAGAAGAATCTGCCTTCTTCGACATCAACACCTCAATAGATGCAGGTACATCAACACCATAGCTCGCAAATGTGAAATCCACGATGTAGGTTGAGTAATCTGAATTGGCTAGAGTAGCTAGATTTGCGTCGAAATATCCTTTGCGGTTGCCAACGTGGATGGTGGCAATATCGACGACTATAGGAGCAGCGTTGAGGATGTTCCCATGGTAGGAGTTGAAGGTAGCGGTAATTTGTGTGAAGTACAGGATGTAGATGGATTTGATGATGATCGAAGGAAATATATATGCATAATAAAGTGCAAAGTGGTGAAATCAGTGTGTACTTTGATCTCAATTTCGAGAAGTCCATTATCTTATAAGTAATTGTCATCGACAAGACCCAGAACAAATTAATCACAGTTGATGATCTACAGCACCAGTAGATCTGAAGTAGCTAACCATCCACACTTGTGGCTTGATACTCTGCATCGCCAAAGGGAAACTCCTGGACGGATCACTCATCATGAGGTTTCTCCAAAGCGGCTACAGGGGAAAGACCAGGAATGAAAAAAACAAAGCCCGGCATATCATTCTAGATTGGTTAACTAAAGCATAACTTTTTGTTTTTCTGGTTCGGTATAGCTTGCAGATATCAAAATTATTCATTACATGTTGACATAGCTGTAGCTGTTGGTATAAAGATGTCGATAGTTCCGACATTCAGTTCAGAGGGAGAGATAAAAGTCAAAGTTCGGTAGTATTCACTAAGTTGTTAGCGCACAGTAACGTAACGCTAACTTCTACTAGTACCCTTCATTGTAGAAAGAATTATTATTACCATATATTGGGTGCCAAATTGTTTGCCAAAAACGGTATTATTGTACAACTATATTAATGTAGACAGACCAACCAAGAAGCTCTCTTATCAAGACAAACACTCACTACTCATATCAATGGAGCTCCTTGGCTCGATCTCAGCATCATGTCCATTGTGATACGGCAGATCTGCATCTTCAGGCACTGACCACTTATGATAGACCATCTCGCCGAGTTGTACAGAGTTTCCTTCGCCATCGATGCCAATGACTGGGTCTCTTATAACCTCCAACACAGCACCACCCAAAAACAAAGGAACCGCGAAACGAAAGATCAGACAATAAACAACGCCACCTAAGAGCAACGAACATCCTATTGTAGGAACAATATACCAAGGCACGGAGCTACCGAGAGCTTCGGGAATCCATAACGCGACCACGGGGAATACATTGGCAACGAAAACAACAATAGCTGTTGCGAGGCTGAACCATCGATTAGAGGTTGAGTATGTATTCCATCCAGAAGACCTTGTTGAGCGCATCCAAATAATTCCAAGGCTGAGACTTATTGCAACCATTGCATCAATCGGATACGTGTAAATACCTGCCCGAAGTTGTCAGCGAATGTTTGAGAAGATGAAAAAAAGCTTGGAAGATATAGGTGCTAGCTCACTTACTAACAAGTAATGGATAAGCATCCTTCGACTGAGGAACGCAGATTGATGCAAGAATTAGGATCGTGGAAAATACACAATGAAGCACAAGAGCAGGGAACGGTATTGGCTCGATTTTGGCTCGCTCTGGGGTGTTTCCTTCGGTCTCAACTGGCTCTGCAACCTGTTCCGAACGTTTGAATTTCTTGATCGCCCATTCAATGATGTTCACATTCTTAGCAAAGACTAAAGAGAAGGGAAGTATCCCTTCTTTCGCAATTTCCTGCTTGACACGAGCTGCGGTAAAGGTAGTGACGATGACATTACCCAAACTCGAGACTGCTAGACATGCATCCATAAGCTGAATTGAGCGCCCCTCATTCCAAGCTTGGCCAATTGTCAGCCTGAAAAATTCCTCCACCACTGATTTACCACTGGTAAAATTCCCATCCTTTGGTATGGGTACCACTATCATCTAGAATTGATGTCAGTCTAGTTTCATAGGCCGGTCATAGGCCATACAAACATATGAAATGTTTGTCAACAAGTACAGCAGACATAATGTTCCAACAGTCCATAATGATATGGCTCTAAATCTAGCGATTGGCTTTTTGATTTCACCCAGAACCTGGAGCTAGGTCAACTAGATCACAAAAGATTATATGTACAACACGATACCTACATAGTTCGCTTGGTTCCACCCTCCGCATGTAAAAATGATATTCAAGTATGAGGCTGCGAATCCACCAGCATGATCTCCTGTCCCAAGTTCTTTGAAACTGGTCTTCCGGTTGAGATTTGTGTATGACAGTGGGTCTCGGTGAAGGTGTTCAGTATGATTGTTTAGGACCATAAAACCCAAGATTATGATCATTAAAAGCATTGACACCTTGGTGACAGCAAAAGCACTGTTCAAGTGAACACCGAACATTCTGCCTAGTGCATGCAACAAACTAACAAGCCAAGCGGCACCGAGCGCAATTCCCTGCACTGTACCTTTTCGTGGATCGTTGATTCCTGCTGCTGCGAGAACATGGACTCCAAATGACACACAGTTGGCGGCAGAATTTCCAACCAGTATGAATATGAAGCCAAAAGTGCAGATAGCCATGTATTTAGGACGTTTAGCCAGGAACTTAAGGTAGTTTAGTTCACCACCACTAACTCGATTAGCTTCCTGTCGCAAACTGATTTGTGAGAAGACTACACCTTCTTGGAACAGCTTGAACCGCGCCAGCCATCTTGCGCCGTGGAATCGTAAGGCCATACTCGACGTACATCAATGTGCCAGCCATGCTGGCTATAAATCCCAAGCTCCAGAGGATGAGACTGCCCCCAATGTTCCGATCTTGTTGTATAATAGTCGTTGGAGATTCGAAGATCCCAGTTCCTTAGAGCTGTGAGCAATGAGCGCGGCAGATGTAAGATTTGTAGCGCAAGGGAGGTGGCATACCTATCATGCGATTTACTATGATACAAGCTACTTGGAATCGACTCAACAAATCTTTGTCTTCTGGAAATTTCGTGAATTCCTTTGAGGGATTACCAACAGCCTCACGTTCACTCAAATAACTCAATTGAACGATGCTGACACCACCCACACTAATGTTGCTTCTGTTTCGATGCAGATCTTCCGAGGTTATCACTGCAATTTGCAAGTCTTGTTGCGACGAATGTCTCGCCATCATTGAATACAGAGTTTTGGTTCTCGAAAGCGTTGGCTTATACGTAGAGTAACTGGATATATCGCCATTTAAACCTCTTCGAATGTAAAGGAGTGGTTGGCATGGCTGTTCTGAAGTATTTGAACCATGCCTGCCTGCCTGGCCTGTTCAGCAAGGTGAAACAGCCTCATTCTCGATACCCTTCGGATTGAGACATTGAGACAAGAACAAGAAGCCAAGTTCACAAAATGAGTAAGATTGTGGTCACACTGAGGTGAATAAGAGCCCGTCCGGTGTCCTACTTATAGCATTCACGACTCAGCTAGAATGATTAATGCTAGTTTACTGGCCTAAATTGTCCCGTGTGCGACAGGGGTATAGTTACAGTAGAAGAAAAGTTCATTTGCTTAATATATATCCATGTTCCTGATCCTTTTATTAATTTTGTTGGAAGTGCAGTACAGAGTCACACAAGGTCATGTGATACAGTTCATATAATATTGTCTGGATATCACTCACTTAGCTGTAGTGAACGGTAAGGCTAAGGGTTAGGGCAATAAGCGACACTTTAACCACCACAGAACATATATCTTTTAACATTAGTATCTCTATAGTTTAGTTCTTTAAGACAATACAAATATATAAAACATAATAATACTATTAACATTTTATTATTACTACGGTAAACTAATATTAATCAATAATTCTGATTTTATTATTGATTTGCAGATTAGCAAGATATTAACTTTGAAGAGATCTAAGCTTTTATGAAAACACTTGCTCTTAATATACTAAGAACAAATATCAGATTCAAGTTAGAAAAACACAACTTAAAGTTGTATATCTGTCCTTTTACAACGATTTTAAATTATATCACTCTCGAAACTTGCGAACTATAGATAGAAAGAAACTATATATCTATCCTTTTGCAATAGTCTATTCTATTATAGTTTTCATCTTCTTTTTTGATCTATAACAATTTTGCCAACTTTGCAAAGTTATACTTATTTATACAAATCTCTACAATTTGTACATCTATATCTACCTAGATATATTTACACTTACCTATATCTATCTGGATGTACCTACATCTATATACCTATATCTATTTATATATACCTATATTTACTAATATTTGTTTATTAATATAATACTTTTCGTTTAATACAAGAAACTTTAACACTTTGATAAAGTTATTAAATATTACAAAAAGATGATAATCATAAAGTTAATAATTCCTGGAATATATATTGACTCAACCGCAAATTATAATATACTAGATCCAGGAATAATATTATTAAGATATTCATTAAGATCAGGATTTATTATATTCATTTCAATAATTATATAAGTAGAATTATTAGTATTTGGTTCAATCAGTGAAAAGAATTATAAAGTATTTCAGATCAAATATAACAGAGAATCGGGTTTTGATATAACAACAGCCAATCAACAAGATATTTGAAAACTATGCAAATACAAGTATTATTACTACAAAAAATATAAACTATTTGATAATAGTTTATAAAAAGATTAACGTGGTTTATCAGTAAGCGGAACATATCAGTAACCGGAACACTTTTACCACTCCAACTCACTTTCCACTAGAATAAAATTACAACAACACAATAAATTAGAATTAAATTATATACATTCTAGTAATCAATTAATACTGGATCCAATTGACAAGTTTGCGTATTATACCCAGTATTATTGCAGTTGCTACATTTTCGTTTAATAGCTTGCCTCACCCCTGAAGAACCACCATTTGTACATTCGTTGTGTCGTATCTGATCTTCTATATTCTCTTGTTCTAATATATCATATCCATCTTTACTTCAAGTGTTTCTCCTTTACATAATTGAATCTTTTTAGCTTTCCAGTATTTGCTAAATGCTTCATTTGCTTTGCGGAGATTATAAACCTCAGCAGTTAAAAGTGTGTTCGCATAAGCTAGAAGCTCTATACCCTTAGCTAAAATTGCAACTGTTTCAAATATTGGAATAGATGAACTTCCTTGATACCAAACAATACAACTTTTTACTAGAGTTGATTGAGAAAGAGTTTCAATTGGATTTTGAAATGTTTGAGATTACTATATATCAGAATCAACTGACACTGATCTATCATTTGATAGTATCCTTATTCGAATATCCAGCTTTGAGAGTACAACTTCCGGTTCAAATAGTATTAGCCCAGTTCCGCAGAATCCAGCCTTACTATTGGATATAGATATTGATTCAAGATATGCAGTTTTGAAAACGTGAAAGAACTTGGTTTTGGTAATATGGATGATGTGCGCTTTTATAAAGTTCTCGATCTGCCAGCTATACAAACGTTTTAAAAGACTAAAACAACCAATATCAAATAGTTGAATTAAGTGCAAAGAATGAGGTAGTAAACTAAATGATATAATGTTGTGTTCCTTGCAGTATTCCTGAAATACTGCTGATTTATGACTTTCATACCTATCAAGTATTAGTATTCGATATCTACCCATTTTCCTGCTTAAAGTATGCTTATTGAAATGCTTAACCCATTCAAGACCTGTGTGATTGTCTGTTCATCTATTGGTAATAGGTTTAATGATCCAATTATATGGTAAATCCCTTTCGGTATATCAATTTGAGAAATGGTATTCGCTTTTAACCATCAGGAATGGAGGAATACTGAATCCCTCTCCATTGATACAAATGATCGCTGTAGCCCATTCTCGGTTGCCTGGTTGTATAGCTTTATTTCTTTTATATTGATCGATTCTAGTAATTATTATATACAATGATATTTGTCTTATCATAAAGCCCGTTTTATCGAAGTTGTATAAATCGTAATTCTGAATACCGTATTTTGCCCATATATTCGATACCAATCGAAACCAGTTCCCAATAAACTCTGGATTTTCACAAAAAGCTCTTTGGAAATCATAAATGCAATTAAAACACATCTTTAAATCTGAATATCGTTATACAAATCGATTAGCCCAGAGCTTTCCAATCTTCTTGCTACTCTGCGATTCGAGAATACAATTTGCCATATCTTCCACATCATTTATTCGAGGATTAAACCCTTTTTTATCTATATCCAATATATATTGAAGAAGCGATTTATCCTTTAATTCTGTCATTTTATAATGTATTGATCAAGATCCAGCTTTCGGTGTTCGATCGGCTATTCTGTAGGTAAGGGTAGTATGCAGTATATTATAGATTTTAGTAGTTTTTTGTATACTCAGTTTTTTGGATAAAGCAATAGCTTGAATAGCTAGATTAATTTGCGACTCTTGCATATTGATTTGAAAGGTTGGATATAGATTTATTGCGTGTCAAAGTTAAGAGGTGGTAATTGAGATAAAAGTGTTCCGGTTACTGATATGTTCCGCTTACTGATAAACCACGTTATACAAAAACCTTTTAGGGATTTATACCTGAATTATTTGAATTAGCTAATCTATAGTTATTATATAGATTACAAAACGAATTATAATTATATAATATGTTTATAAAAAAAGAATGCAGTATTGTAATGGAACAGACGGCTCTCTTCCGCCCACTGGCTCATACTACATATGTCACCCAAACACAATATTCCGAAGAAAAATTTCTGGTCGCCAGAAGTTGAATCTCGGTCTGAATTCAAACTCTATGGAGTCATAACATCATATACAATACATACCACTTTCTATAAGTCAACATAGCATTTCATACAATACCATCCAAGATCATCAATCTGAAAAACACGAATTATATTAATCCGCAGGTTTTAGAGATACCTTCCAATCTTAAAAACCATTCAAAAAGAAGACAGCGTATCTTTACCAACGAGATACCACCAATCTTCAAACTGGGAAATAAAGTATACACCAATAATATTAATTTAACGATAGAGGTCTTTAAGATCAAACTTGCTGAATACAAATATATTGAAAGAATTCAATAAAAGATTATGATCAGTCTGGTTGATACAATCGATAGATATATCGATTTCTTCGCTGTGAGGGATGAACAAACTGCAGCCAAGAAACTGAGCACCAGAGTCATAGAAATCCTCACATTCACTATCAACAACAGATCCGATCTATCATCAAATCTATTATATACACTATCAGTAACAAAAAGCGCAGCTTCTTTGAAGACACAAATTATTATCAAAATCTACGCGGGGATTCTCAAGACCTCCAAAACAAGTCAAAACAGAGCAGGCCGAATAGACCCACCCATATTTCAAGAGGTTTCATCAAAGGCTTTACCCAATAATACATATACCAAACAATAGACAATACAAACCGCCCAGAGCATAGATCACAGGTTATTAATAACTATCAGTCTTGTAGCCCAAATCAGCCAACTAGTCTTATATACATTAAGAAATGCTTTTATTGAGGCAATCACAAGTTTAACATTGGCAGATGTCCTTATTATATCTACTACTAAGATAGGATAGGCTATTATATCAAAAAACCCAACAATTTATAAACTACTCTATACACAAAAGAATAAGGAAATCATTCTTCGAATCAGCTAAGGTATACAAATATATTAATCAATAATGTAATATAATTACACAGTCCCCAGAGTCCCAGTATCGATATATATACTGAATAGATTCCCAGCTGATACTGTAAATCATATGGAAACAGAGATACAGGTATAAATGGGCCAATCCCTAATTAGTTATAAATCTTTCTGATATAGAGTCAACCCCCACAATAATACAATCACATAGGTAATATCCTTTTTCGAATTAGTCCATGGTTTTAGACTTTTTAATACTAACAAACTGGTACAGGAGATTAAGACAAAATCTACTATAACCTGATATAACATCAGCTACCAAGGCTGGTATAATCTAACAAAATACACCAGGCTTATCCACTATATAAATTATAGAGCTCGAAAAGATATATACAAAGGTCTATAAGGACTCAATTGTATAACAAAAGCATAACATACTAATTGTTTTGGATCTTTCGCGGCAGGACACCAGAATTGCCCAACAGTACCTAAGGTAGTGGATGGCAAAATCATGGCATTTACCAAATCATAACTCAAGGCTATAAGAAAACTGGCTCTGGCAATAGAAATAGTAACGCTCACTAACCAGAAGTCAAAGGATAACCCTAAAGAAGGGTTTATCCCAGATACAGTTATATCTACATCCATATCCACTTTAACACTTAAAAAACACTGGGGTGAACAGATTACTGTTTATAAAAAAAGCGGGGACAGTCTAATAGCAATACAATTCAAAAAAGGTATAACAGCAATAAACCGATCAAGATAGATACCCTCAATAAATATAAACCTTAATGAGAAGATCCTAGCCAATAATTAATAAAACATTGAAATAGAAGAGAACTTCTAATCTAATGTATATAAATAGATATCCGATGTATTAAGATGATGTGTATAGTTATCAACAATCTAGAATATGGGATCTAATAATCTGTTGGGCAAATATGGGCAGAATATCAGAGATCTATGATACCCTATTACAAATAGTATTTGAAAACAAATCAGATGTCCTATATATGCAGGAACCCTCTATATTCCCATTTATAAAAACCAAAACACACTCTGAATAGATTTTATATGTACTAGTGGACTCATGGACAGGAATATCCTCCGAATAAAGAAAAGCAGAACAACCCCAAGTACTGATATATATCAAAAAAGAAGCGAAATTGCGAACCCAATAGAGATAGCTAATCAAAAGCTGTGACATACTTTGGATAGATATAAACAGGCATCCTATATTGAATATATACCAATAACCACAAACAGAATAGGTGTTATTGTATGTTACCAAACTACAACTATCTCCAGGGTATCTTATTAGAAGTGATTTTAATATTATATATGAAATATAGCAATCTGAATCGGAAAACCTTTACAAAAGAAATGAACTAGCAGCTTGGACAGATCTGACTGAATTAGAATATATTAGAGAAAAAGGAGTATCTATTTATATAAAAAGAAATATACTTAACCTTTTATTCTTTAACATATCCTTTACAGAAATCAAGGTTTGGTATAACCTTTATAATAACTTGGATCATTACACCCTAATAACAATAATACCTAGTAAAAGGATTAAATCTCTAAATCAATATAATATCTGTATCCTGAAAACAGAATTATTACAACTAACAGGGCTAATAGCAAATAGAATAGTATACTTGCCTACAAACAACACCCTCAATACCCCAAAAAGGATAAATAACTTCGCTGATCAATTTACTCAAATTATCAAATAAGTAATAACTGCAATAGAAACTATGGACAAAGGAAAAGGTAAGGTAGTACTCTGGTGGATGGCGGAATGCAAAAAGGTTTATAACGAATATCTGAGCAGACAAACCATATCAGGAAATCTCTCCACTATAGCAATAAAGGAATTCAAAACAATGATCAAAGTGGCCAAATGTAATTATTAGAGATATATTATAAATAACATCTTTAATAATAAGAATCTATACAAAATAGTCAATTGGCACAAACTTGTCCCAAATTTCAAGAATCCCTCAATCATCTTAAATAGAATAATAATAAAAAACGTGATAGAAAAAGCCGAAGTATTCAGAACAGAGATCCTAGACTGTTTCAATGTAGAAAATAACCTGGAATATGATCTATTAGGAGATTAGTAAAAAGAAAACAGATATTTACCCTAAAACTCCCAATTTATATTAAAAGAAGTCAAAACAAGTATTATTGGAGTATTTAGTATATCCCCAGGAATTAATCAAATAATGATCAGAATCCTCAAAGTTTACTGGGATTATCTCAAAGACTCATTAAGATAGCTTTACCAGAAATGTCTTGAATATAGCTATTTCCTGAAAACCTGGAAACTAGCTAAAATAGTTATACTATCCAAAATCGGGAAAAAGGATATGATATCCGCAAGGTTATGGAGATCTATTACCCTGCTCTCCTGTATAGGAAAAAGTCTGGAAAAAATAATCGCTAAACAATTAGACTGGATAGCTCTAAAGCATAGCATTATCAACCTTTAACACAGCAGAGCCCTGTCCAAATGCTCTGCAATGGATCTGATAGCATCTTTCACATATGATATAGAAACAGTATTAATTGCCAGGAAGAAAGTGATCATGGTTATTATGGATGTACAAAGTATCTTCGACACATTGCTCAAAAAACAATTCTTTATTAGAATAACGAAATAAGGTTGGCCTAAGGACTTACTCCTATTAGTTGACTTCTTCCTGATAGAAAGGAAAGTTAGAGTATGGCTAAAGCAAATTATAACTAAAAAATATCTAGTAATCTATAAAATCTTTCAAAACTCTTTTTTATTATTAGTCCTGTATATACTATATCTAATAAAACTATTTTCAGAAGATATCTTTCTTAGGTTCGGGTATGCAAATAATATATGTTTATATAGAGTATCCAAAACCTTAGAGGAAAATACCAGATATCTTATTACAGATATATAAGATGTCATAAAGTGGGGAATAAATAATTACATTGTTTTCACCCTAGAGAAACTAGAAATGATCCATATCTTTATGGGTAATAGTAATATAACACCTGCTATTAGAGTAAGTGAAAAATTTATGATATACCCAATAATAATTATAGAAACAAACACTTATTCAGTACTGAAATAACTGGGAATATGGTTCAACAAAAAACTAAACTTTTGTAGATACGTTATTGAATATATAAATAAAGTCAGGGCAATAACAAAGTAAATACAAGATCTAGTTAAAGTTATATAAAGCCCTTTAGTATATATTATATATAAAGCAATAATTATA
>KI628917.1:0-17774 GCA_000503235.1 Sclerotinia borealis F-4128
GTTTTTTGATATTAAGGATTAAAAATTTTATAATATTAGGAAAATGAATAAAATAATTGGAATATCAATTGAAAATAGTTATATCTAAGAAAAGATATAAGGTTGTAATTAATCTAAATATCAGGTTTACAAGAATTAAAGTTATTAGAGAGATACAAATCATAGTTAAAGACCATAGAATTATTGCAGAAAATAGCGATGATATAATTGAAAGTAATGATACAGACGATTTTATTTTAGTTGAATAATTATTGAGTTATATAATTTGGAAGATAGAGAGTTTTTTTTAATTGAGTGACCGAAAAGGGGGGAGTTGACTTAGAACACTATCAAGACCAAGGATGGCGAGAGAAGGACAAACCAAAAGCAAATGGCTCGACAGCTTCGATTAGTACAAATAATCATTGCTCACCTACACTGGACTCTTATATCTCTCCATCAGGTTGAAACAACCACAAGTTATGTCTCATTGAGTATTTACCGACACATTCATATTAGTATCTAGCCTACTGTCTAACTTTAATATTATTCATCAACATTCTCTGACTGATACCACATCAGAAGCCACTACACCTCAATAACCTGCAACAATAGACTCAAAGCGAGAAGAGGTGTTCGGACGAGAACTGTCTAGCATCGACAGGTGAAAGAAGATTTGGCTCTAAGCTGAGATCATGGTATTGGAGGCCCTGAAGATTGCTTTCTGTTTATCAAATAAGACCTAAAAACTCATTCGGAGATAGGCAACGAGTTTGCCGGCTCAGATAATCAAATCCCTTCACCACTTTCTAGTATTCTACCCAAGTGCCAGTGTGAGAATCGAAAAACACAAGGAAGTGACCGGCTCGGCTACGTCATCTACGGCTAGCTCAAGCCTAGCTATGGAGGCATGTGCTAATAGGCAAAAGGCTCAACTTGAGCTCTAGATGGTGAATTGTGAGTTTCTCAGTAGTTCATCATTTGCTATCCCGAAAGTATGAAAATAAA
This sequence comes from Sclerotinia borealis F-4128, assembly GCA_000503235.1. NCBI lineage: Eukaryota > Fungi > Ascomycota > Leotiomycetes > Helotiales > Sclerotiniaceae > Sclerotinia > Sclerotinia borealis. The sequence goes on from KI628917.1 coordinate 988, forward strand.
ACAAAACATGGAAAGAAAGATAAAAATTGCTTACTTCCAGTCATTTCTTTGCATGGTAGGTAGTCACAATGCCCGGGAATTATTGCGACCGAACACTAATTTCGCTAAAGTCAGGGGCTATCACTATCACACTATCACATCCATTGTTGGGGAATATTAGTAACCGTACTACAATCTCCCAATCATCTTTGCGTATGGCATTGAATTGGAAAACGTTCACCTTCCTAATTAGATCTTATCGATAGATTTAATCTGCTTATACCGGATCAGATAATGTGTTTAGGCCAATCAGATTCAGTGTGTGTAGAAAACCAGTATAACCAGATATCGGTATACAAAAGCCCGGTATAAGCTTCATTTCGTACCTACATATATTGTATCATATTCACTCCTCGAGTCAAACCAACAATCTCACGTCATGAGTCACCGGCCGATAAATTACCCCGCGTTCAACATACGATGGAAATATATATTCACCCCGCCTCATAGTATGCTATCTAGAAATACCATATCAGCTCTCAATCTATCTCCCTCAACACCAGCACCACAAATACAATCACAATCCATCAAGCAAAAATGTCAAATACACGTCTCACCAGTAGAGACATCGGATATGTCCCAGGACAACTCCAACAAGGACCCAAGAACTCCATTCTCGATGTTCCCGGTAAGTTTGGATTTCCCCACAAACCCCACGGCTTTCCCACGTCACGAGAATGTCACACCGCATCATTCCCCCCGAATATTTCGGGTGTGAATCTTATCTATACTAGAATACATTCTAACCCTTCTCTAGGAGTTCATGTCGGTCAACACACGATAGGAGAGGATGGCGAAGATGTCCGTAAAGGTGTCACTGTCATTTTTCCCCGCCATCCTGATGAGATTACCATCCCCTGCTATGCGGGACTGCACACGCTTAACGGAAATGGAGAATTGACTGGTAGCTATCAGATTAAAGATTGGGGTTATTCAAATACTGTTCGTCCTATTCCTTATCCCGCAAATATAAAAATTCAAATTTTTCTCCTTCCACTTCCAGTTAAGAAGACTAGGTAAAGAATCCAAGTTGACAAAAATACCAATAGCCCATCGCCATAACCAATTCCCTATCTCTAGGAACCGTCTATCAAGCCCTCTGGAACCGCGTGCTCGATGTCGCTTCTACAAAAGCCACTCCCATTAAAGAAGTATCCCACAACTACGGCACACCCATCGTAGGCGAAACCGCCGATCTCATCCTCAACGACGTATATCGGTCACCCCTCACCCTAGATGAAGTCAAGCCTGCGTTTGAAAATGCACTCACGCAGCAAGAAGTGCAGGAAGGTCAACATGGAGGTGGTGCCGGTATGACGTGTCATATGTTTCCTGGCGGTACGGGAACTAGTTCGAGGGTTTTCGGAGACGTGCCTTGGGAGACTAACTTAAAGACTAAGGAGGGAGAAAAGAATTGGACGGTGGGGGTTTTGGTTCAGAGTAATTATGGACATTTGAGAGATTTCATGGTTGGAGGCGTGCCGATTGGAAGGTTGTTATTGAAGGAGAGTAAGGAGCTAGAGGAAAAGGAGAGGGCTAGTGAGAAAGGAGGAAAGATTGGTGAGGGAAGTATCATTATTATTTTGATGTAAGTCTTCAATTCAACTTCCTCATTGCACAGCATCACATCAGCAACAATAATCCAACACACAACTAACCACCACCAAAACCACAGAACCGACGCGCCTCTACTCCCCCACCAACTCAACCGCGTAGCCCGCCACTGCGCAGTCGGACTCTCACTCGTCGGCGGCCACGGCGTCGGACGCAACCACTCCGGCGACATAATCCTCGCACTCTCCACCGGCAACAAACCCCACGAAACAGTCGACGCGCCACAAGTAAACGGACTATCCAAGATCGAAATCAACAATGTGAAAGTCATCCGGAACGAAAGTATCGAGACGCTTTTTCGAGCAGCGAGTGAAGCGACCGAGGAGGCGATTTTAAATTCGATTATTGCGGGACGGGGTGGGAGGACGGGGTTTCAGGGGTATAGATTGGAGGGGTTGCCGGTGGAGAGGGTGAGGGAATTGGTGGGGATGTATCGCGTGCATGTTGATGATGAGAGTTGTCTTTCTTCGGGGGAATATTTGGCGCTGCAGAATAAGGGTGTGCAGTGAGAGAGGATCAATACTTTTTGCTATTTATGGAATATCATCCATGAAACGGTATCCGGCGAATAAAAGTCTTATCACAGATTAACTCTTCTTGTTTCCTTAATCTCAAATCTCACTGTAAAGATCTCAACCTTGTGTGTTCCTTGAAATTTAACCTAGATGTGTCAATGGGCTACTTACTCTAATGCAGTAAGAGGATGAAGATAATTCTCAAGATCTTGATATTAATGAGGCGTGTTATCATGGCAACGAAAAACATGTTCTGGAGAAGAATAAGGTCTCCAACGACTTTGTAGTTGAAAACCTTTATAGTATGCAGGAAAGACGTTATAGAAGTATTAAAGATTTCTTGGATATATAGTTATACTTGTGTCTGAAAATTAATTGAGTTTGATGACTATGCTGAACTAGGTTTCAATGAGGATTATAATTATATTGGACATATCCAGATATTTATAATGAATTTGAGCTTCTGAAGTATGCAACCCCTTCTTATACACAGATGTTCTCCAAGCAGATACCGGCTTTGTGTTTTCCATCAATTATTATCATACAGATCCTCGTCATAACGTAAAATTTTAGAGTCTCATAGCAGCTCTCATAATATGACAAAGCAGAGCTACGCTGCATGCAGTCATCATTCAAGTCAGCCCTCTTACAAACAGTAAACAATGATTTCACCGCACGAAGTCTCCGGCCATTTTCTAGTCATTCATAGCGAGGTGAAAGGAAGCCAATATCATGTTCTGAAAACAGATGACCCCCATCCCACAAATTAAACAAATAATTTAAAACCCCCCGGAACACCCTTTTGAAAGACACCCACAGGATCATATTTCCTACTCCCCGCCAGCAGCTTCGCTTTATTCTCCACTCCATACCCACCTATAGGATCTTGCCAATTCGCCGCATAATTCAAATACAGCCAATCATTACCATACCCCGATGTCTTTGCAAAGGTATCAATCGTGTTGAACATGTTTTTAGCGGTAGTGGTCGCAATAGCATCATCGAAACTACTTCCCCATGTTGCGGTTAGGAGAGCTACGATTAGTGGACCGTCAGCGGGTGTTACTCCTAGGATGTTTCCACCTGCGGGGATGGATTTGGCGGGGATGTTGGTGGGGATGGGCTCGAGGGATAGGGACCAGGTGATGTTAGCGAGGGATTGGATGGATGGGAGAGAGGCGTTCCAGGCGTCGTAGGTTGCGGCGATCATTTGTTTGTTTGCCTTGAATGTTGTTGTTATGAAGAGTGTGCTGGGTAGTGTTAGTACGAGCTGATATGTCAATGCAAGAAGATTGGAAAAGATTGAAGAATTATACCGTAAATGAGTAGCCGAGCCTGCTGTTTCACCGGCAATATCGGATAAGTTGGTAATTCTCAAAGTGTTTGAGTATTGAGGTTGAATTGCCGTGAAGGATTGAAATACTGGTGGGTCCACGACAGGCTTGGTATATACGATGTTGTTCACTACTACCGGACCGATACTGGGCTGAAACGCGAAACTAACGATTAAAGAAGCATATTCATCATAATTTGGATTACTGCTGAAGTCGGCCAAGGCGTCAATCTGTTCGTTTGCGGTAGAGGCTGGATTGATGATACTACCACCCCATACATTACCTTGCTGGAACGCGTAGAAGTCAATTCGTGTGACTACGCCGAGATTGTTGGAGCCACCTTTCAACGCAACCCACAAGTCGGAATTTTGATTAGCATTTGCGTTGACGATCTTTCCGTTCGCAAGAACTACTTCAAAGTTTTTGACATTGTCACATGTAAATCCTTTCCTGGGCGAGAAATAGGATATTCCACCTGCACGGGTGAGTTAACTCGTCCTAGAACCGTAAAGAGAATCAATCAAACTTACCTCCGACGGTCAATCCTCCAACCCCAACTGAATCGACTCGTCCTCCAGGAACAGTAAGTTGCAAGCTATCTAACATGAGATAAACTTCTCCCCATGTTGCTGCTGGACCCACAGATACCACAGATTTATCGGCGCTAACAGTAATGGTACGAAGAGGTCTCAAGTTTATAGTCACACCTTGATTTATGTTGGCTTGACCGGCACCTGGGGCATGGCCTCCAGATTTGATAGCAAATTGGCACGAAGGGTTCCAATTGGTAATTTTGCCAAGGATAGATAAAATACCAACGGAAATTGAGACATCTATTGTGGATGTCGGTGATACAATACAACCCGGGGACTTTTGCGATTCTTGTTGAGAGTAAAAGTTATTTGAGAAGGTGTTATATGCTGATGAACCTGGGTAAGAGACTTTCGAACCGAGTGCCAATTGGAGAGCTTTGCACTGTAGAACGATGTTAACGAATTTATAGCCATAACATACAAGTTGATACGGAGAATGAGAGTGTTGATTGAGTGGTGCAAAAGACTTTGGAAAATACACAAATCGAAACCGAGATACTTACGCAAATGTTCAAATTCGTGGTAGGGAGTTTTGCAACACTAGCAACAGCTGAATTAATGGTGGCATTCGTATCATCCGCATATGCAGCAGTGGGAAGAAAGCATAATAATGGCAAGAACAAAGTAATACGTAGCATCCTTATGAGTAGATAAGATATTGACTGGGAAATTTCTGGGTAGATTGGACATCATCAACCGCAGAATACAGAGGTCTTATACTTAAAAGCTCGTATTCCAATTTTTCGGGAAAACTTCCCACCTGCTGACTGCAGGGAGGTCCTTATATTATGCAATATGTCACATTGGTAGGAATTCCCCACAAAGTCTCCATAGCGCAGACCCAACCCTGTCCAAGAATTGAAATGAGGCGAAAAATAGTAAGATATCCAATCATATGACAGAATATACCGCACATTCTGGACAGGGCTGCGGCGGTGAGCATTTAGACAGTATCTTGGCATCCCTTTTCCACGTGGAGTAGTTCACATTCCTGTGTTGAAGAAATTCTCATAAGATAACCTTAGACCCCAAGGTCTTATCTTATAGACGGGACGCATCCTACGGGACGTGATCTTGTGGTAGCATGTTTCGAAGACTAGACCTCGATGGGAGAGGGTACAAATTGGATAAGGGCAATTGCCTATTAATTTCGGACGAGAAGAACGCCTCATAGACGGAACTGTTAAGGAGAATTGTACCTCGGGAAGAATATGTAACTAAATGTACTGTTGGATATGAAATTTGAAAGCGAAGGAATATTGAGGTAAGTCTCAAATCACGTGACTTTAGAATAACCTAACCTGTTTCCCAATTGGCAGTGACCGAAACGTGTCGATTTTACATCAGAATGAGCGAGAGGGTTAAATTTAGATCCCACGCAATGCATCTTTGTATGGTTCCCACCAAAGAATACATCGTTTCTCCCTGCATCCATTATGATATGATAGAATTGGTCCCGCCATATATTGGTTGCTGCGATACAAAGTCCACGCCTTGGACCCTTGGCGTCAGGAGAGTACGCTAAGAACGGTATGTATATAAACTCAATACCCAAGCTCTGTTATAAGTACCTTGTAATCCATCGATACATCGGGAGCTCAAAAGTTTGAGGTTCAATGTCGTGGAGTGCCGATTTCCAGATAAGCTAGCTAGCTGCAGCTCCTCAGGTAACAAGCTGAAGGTACGGAGATACTTTTGGGAGTTGAAGCTTTCATAGTCTTGATTGTGTCTGAGAAGCTGAAAGCCATATCGAAGATTAGGCAAGTTGACCTGTCTATGAAGTGACCGACCGGGAGACTTCCTTAGGAGTGTTGGGGGTCTGTATCCAGAATCTCTATCGGTGTCTGAAAAGACTGCAGCTCGAGTATCCACGACTTCGCTATTGGAGATGGGCTGATCGAACCACTAGGTAGGTATTCACTCCTGGAATTACCTGGCCTATCAATATTGAATAATGAGATCCAGACATCTTTCTCTGAAATTCGATGAGGGGTCACCGTAAAAGAATGAATCACCAACACTAAATGAATATCCTAATCTGCTTAAAGTAAACAACCCACCCCGCCTTTCTCCTTAATCTTTAAAAAACTTCCCTCGACAATTCAAAGGAACGCCACGCCTCGATACAAACCCAGCAAATCTTTTGTGAAAACTTATCTTACAAGCAACCATCATCCAATGATATTCGGTAAGAAAACCGATAAAATCACCACGCCAGAAAATATACTGACTTATGGGGCTAGTAAAATCTCTGCGTACGATTGTTTCTTCGTGTGAACGCCAAATTTGGAAAATTGCGCAAGCGCTTCTGTCAAAGATGAACCCGGACTCGACGATGGCGAATGCTGCACGCAATGTATTCGAAGATCAATCTCAAGCCCAAAGTGATGTTGGTTCGAATGATACTATTACCTTCTCCAAACTCCCCCTTGAATTATAACGAAAAATCTGGGAGTATGCTGCTCTTCCCCAGCCTCGGGCCATTCAAGTCAAAACAATTTGTGAGCTAGATGAAAGAGGATACTTGCCTGAGGGTAACAAGCGAAAACATCGGAGTCCCACAGGTTGTGCACCTACACCATTGCTGGAAAGTCTGTCACGAGTCCCGGATGATCGCTGCAAAGAACTACAAATTTTCTAATTTCCTCAAACGTCCTCTTTATTACAATCCAGATATTGACATTTTATGGGTCAGAGGAAATCCTCTGTTTGTGATTGAGTATCATGGTACAAATATGCGCTGGCTGACTTTGGAGGTTCTGTCTCGGAAGAGACGTAAACTTCCCTTGGGCCCATACTTATTTCAATCCGTTGCTCTCGACTTTGCCGAAATCATGGCACATGACATAGTTGCGTTTTCACGGGGGTACGGGAGTAAGTACTATCGTCTGGCTTGGTACTACGCTTTTTCTGCAATGGAGGTGAAAAAAGTTTACATTGTCTACTCTTCTGGAGATCGGAGAGATGAAGTTGACCAGGCAGTGGAACACTTGATGGATACTATCAAGACTATTGCTTCAAGTAGCGTTCATAATCGCAGCGTCATCCAAAAACTCAAAGAAAAGAACGAACGAGACGGTACGAGCTTGACTGAGTGGGAGATACCTTCGGTCGAAGCAATTTTGGACACCCGACTTCTCAATCCCATTGAAACTTTCCACAACTTCTCTAAGCTTGCTCTCGAACTACAACGCAAGATCTGGGAGTATGCTGCCATTCCAAATCATCGAGCCATTTAGATCGAAACCTATCTCGACCGAACCGAACCTTTGGACAGCGAGGGAACCCGTTCTTTCAGAATTAAAGCAGCTACAACTTGTTACCCAACAGGTCTTTTCCAAACCTGACATGAGTCTCGCACTATATCATTAGCGAAGTATAACCTATTCAACCTTCGCGAACGCTCTATCTATTGTAACGAAGATAGTGATATTCTGTGGCTCACAGGCGATCCGTTCTGTACTCAAAACCACGTACGTGGACCTGTTGGAGGCGTGGAGTTACCCTACGGTCAGCAACAATTTGTTTCGAAGTTCAAGTATATGGCGATCGGTATGAATAGTTTCAAGCCAACCTATCTTTCTCCTTCAAGGAGTGCGGCGAGCGGGCAGAACTACCACCGATGCAATTTTATTACACAATATGCAATAGACGGAGTTGCCTTGGAAAAGGTCTATGTGCTGTGTTCTGAAGAAAATCAGATGGATGAAGCTGCTGAACAGGCAGATCTTCTGACAAATTTCATGGATGAATATGAACAGAATAATCCAATGATGGTTCGGCATCTTCTGAAATGCAGTGGTAGAAAAGAAAAGCTTTGGAGAAAGCCAAAGGTTGAGGCCATTTTGGAAAGCGAACTATTTCAGGTAACAAATGATCAAAGAAAGGATGTCATTTTGAGATAGTCCTTTGGTATGAATATGAGAGAGGGTTTCATTGGATCAAAACTTTACATATGTAGGAGACGAGGCCGAGGGGTGTGATATTTCGGGAAATAGGACCCTGTTATTTAATTACTTATGCGATGGATTTCATTAGTTCTAATAATAAAAAGCGATATCATATTATCATGTTATCTGTATAAGTGGTCAAGACTTACACTTTCTACATCATCCTTAATCAACCTTAATCTGGAGGTTTTTACGTCCCTAAAAGACAATCGAGTTCTATGTTAGTTCTACATACCGTCATTGTATGACTTCAACATGTTCACACAGATCGACTCTGAATCATACATTCCACCCCTATAATTCGGTTCCAATCAGGTAGTCTAAATACCAGCTTTAGCATTAATTTTCACCCATTCGATGAATATATCCCTCAATGAACACTCCCCTCACACTCACACTCACACTCACACTCTACAAATATCTCACCTAAGACTAAGACTTACAATAATACAACCTCACCCAACTACTGAGTACTTTGTGTAGATAAGAGTCTTCTTTTATGTAATCTTACTAAAATGGAGTTTATTATTGGGTAGTTATAGTATAATATTGTATAATATAGTATAGTGCGGATGTACTCTAGTTTAGAGAAATTATTTTGCGATATAATATATCTATCTATCTATATCTATCTATCTATAATAGAAAACAAAACCACCTTTAAATTTAGATATATTTCTCAATATACTCATACAATAACTCAGATTAGTCTGATTTGATAATATACCTAGTAACACCCAAAAATTCACAATCAAGAAATAGTCCAACAATACGAGTAAAATACCAAGATCCAAGCTTGGTACTTACTACTCGAGTATACCTACCACCTCATTGCCTAGTGTAGATATATCATACATATACTCGAGTATATCCTCAAACAACCATAGTACATAGCATAGTAAGATAACATTCAGAGACAAATAAGTAAGATGGGTGGCACAACGCAACAATAATACATCTGTGGGACCGCCGCAAAAGGTCCCAGATATAGGTAGTATAGTAGCAGGCGTCCCTGTCTGTTTCCTTTTCCTTCTTTTTTTTGCTACTTTTTTGAAAAAAAAAAAAGATTCCCTATCCTAAATACTTATTTTATTGTATGGATGGGTAGAGATTTGAAGATTGAACCGATGAAATCATAATTCCTATAGCTATAGCTATTGTATCTCTCTTTAACTTTTTCCCTTCCTTCGGTCTTCTATTCTCCCCTCTGCTGTGTTTTTCTCCTATGCTTCGCTGCAATACATGTGTATGATATTTAGATCTAACTTTCGAACTTCGGTATTGGCTTCCTTCAGTTAATAGTGAGCTTTTTAATTGAATATTGAATAATGTGAGATGAATAATAATACTTGTACTCAGTAAGTACATCAGAGATCTTTCTCAGAAACCAAAATACACATTTCAACATAACAGCTACCCATCCAAGTCCCATAAACCAAAAACAACATCACCAATTCAGCATGCCTAATCATAATTACCTAGTATATGCAAGAACTCTCGAAACTTTACTCGAGTAGTCTAAGATCTACAACACCATACGCTTCTTCAATAATAATTCCCATTTACTTCACTGTAGGGTTAGCCATCCCATTAATTCTCTCTAGTTCCTTCTCACAAGCTTCCACTACATCGTGTCTGAAAATATATTCTTGATATTCTTTTGAATTTGCTAGATGCGTATTCATTCATATTAGCATTTTTCGTTCTCCACACCATCTTTACCATCTTTATCTTCTTGCCCTAGTATCGATCTCGAATCTCATCTCCTCTCGTCTCCCAAAACATATATTCCCGATACTCACATACACACTCATCCGACCAGCTCAACGAAATATCACGGAACGAAAATGAAATAAACCAACAAAACTCACAAGGAATAACCACCCCCTCCTCCATAAAACCCCTCACACTCTCCTTTACTTTCTCCGCTTCATCCGGCCCCGCATTTGAAAACATCTGCATTGCACTCGCTCGGTTTCTTCTTACGTTTTCGAAACTGGTGAGGCGGCTGGAAATGGTTTCAGGGTTCGTGTTGGGCAGATTGGAGAAGAGGATGCCGAGGGCGCAGCCGTCTTCGATGGCTTGGGCACCGGCTTGTCCTTGGTCTGTGGGTTTGGTGAGGATTTTTGAGATTTTATTGGTTATTGAGGATTGAGGATTGAGGATTTAGGGAATGGAAGAGTGGAAAGTTGAGGAGTTGAGGAGTTTGGGAGTTTGGGAGTTTAGGAGTTTAGGGGTGCATTGTGAGAAAAGAAAGGGGGGAATGGGATCTTACAAGGTAACATGGGATGTGCCGCATCGCCGATTACGACGAGTTTACCCTTATGCCAGGTGGGTAGCGGGGCTCTGAAAAGAAGTTTCCAGAGTCGGACATCTTTTGCCTTGGATAGTAGAGTGCGAAGGGTGGGATGAAAATCGTCGAGTTCGTTTAGGAGGGTTTCGGTAGGGACGTTATTGTTCCAGTCTGGAATGATGTCAAGTTAGATAGATTGTGGGATTGAGAATGAGTGAGTTGATGAAAAGACTAGGACTCGCCTTCCGTGCATGTGAGATCTTCTCTATCAGGACACAAGAATGCAACATTAAGCGTTTGATTCCTAAGAGAAAATGGTAAGCTTTAAAAACCAGGCATCTCACAGCTCGCAAAAGAGAATAGGCATAACATACTCTCTACAGGGATACCAGACAATTCTTTGACGACCGTCTTTTGGGGAAGTGAACATGCAGAGTTTCCCTTCCATTGCTTCCATGAAAGATGCACATTCAGGATCGTCTCGAATCTCCTGAACGGGCATGAGACATCGAAAGCAAGAGATTTTCGTGGGAACGGCTGGAGTCTCATATCCCGTAACTTCTTTTACGGCGGATGAATGTATACCATCAGCTCCGACGATCAAATCGGCTGTCATGATCGTTCCATCTGCGAGGATCGCTGATCCGTTTATCGTGTCCTGATATATAGTTTAGCCCGTGATTTCTCGTAGATCTTCATAGATATCCATACATAACCGACAACCTCACACCTATTCTGAATCACAGCCGGCTTTCCCTCTCCCTCTATCCCCGTAGCCAGTAGTTTCAACTCGTTATGTAAATCAACCCTATGACTGAAGAAGTATCCGGAGCCATATTCATCTTCAATATTAGACAAGTCTATCTTTTCATACACATGAAGGTTGTCTCCCATGAAGAGAGTAATCGATTTGGCAGTCACGAGACGAGCTCTTTTAACATCGAAGCCCCATCGAGCGACGATTCGAGAGGCATTGGGCTGAACATCTAAATTACGTTCAGTTCTCTCTCTATAATAGCTATCGTGGTGATTGTATAGAGAGTGCTCACGGATAGCAGCGCCAACTTCGTGGGATAAAGAGGATTTATCAAGGATCTTGAAGATGTAAGATTACCTATTAGCAATGGTATGATAGCTAGAGAATATCAACCTTCCTAGCTGAAAATTCATATGGAATGGAATGCAATTTCTTCATACCAATACTTCATGACCAGCTCTTCGGAGTCCAATTGCTGCAGAAAGACCAGCAATCCCTGCTCCAGCTATAATAACCTTCATCTTTTAAAGTTTATTATTTATTTAGTGAATTCTCGTGACGATTATTTACGTTCTGGCTCTTAGATAATGAATGATATAGGGAGCTCGGATAACGGAATAAGAGTAAATGCCGAAGCTAATGAACTATTATATCTAACCGCGATCAAATGCAGAATTTGGGTGGGGCTATGTAACACTTGTAAGAAAAGACTTTGAATTTTATAAATATAAATAAAAGTCTTATGAAAACCTCATATTCGAGTAATAATATTTGAGTACCGGTAGTCAAGTTTCACGGATCCCATACCATCATTCGCTTAAAGAACTAATTGAGAAATTGATGAAGCTATTCCCACTCCATCTCGACTGAAAACTAATTGAGATTGAGACCTATGCATACTGTATGTATTGTACTACAGTACAATATGCGCCATGTTGATGACCCTGCTGCTAGTTGGTATGTGCAGGAACCAATTGGCATAATGGATAACAGTAATACGAGTATTGTTTTCTACATCTTTTAGTTCACCGACTCCTAAAAAGACATCGGGCAACAATTCGTCAATGGACTAGAGTATTGTACTTTGGCAAATGCAGACGGATACATATTGTTGTTAATGATTTCTACATAAGACATATTATTGCGGTGCGATGTGGTGCGGATGAAGGATGATTGTTGAAGTTGACCTTACCCCGGATTCGGAGATTTAAAGTAGTAAGTAGATTTACCCGTCCGAGCCGTCTCATCCGATAGATACATCAATCTATTCTTACACAACAGACACGACAAGATTTCAACTCCACATTCAAGGTAATGATACACTTATTGGACAAATGCAACTTCCCTTTTCACCTGGCCGATACGGCTTATATCCATCTTCCCTTTTTAAGCTGACCGACATGATTAGTGATCATGATTAGCTTTTGTTATATTGCCATTTTGTTTCTGTTGAGCTTCAGTATTCAGCCCCATTACATGACAAGCAAGGCTTCAAATCATGGGATAGCATCTCAACAGAATCTTAGCTCATGAGTCACTCAAACAAATTGACTTCGCCGTCCTTTCTGCGGAGACTCCTTCATTTTGATGACAACCAAATGATAAAAAATATCCTGGCCATCTTGAAAAGAGACAATATTTGACGTCTGCTTCCTGGTAGCTTTGAGTTTGGGAAGCCACAAATACGGCACATGCGGGGCTTGACGGGTTCCCCAACAAGTTTCTTTTGAGAAGATAGAGATGATATAAAGCCTTCCTTTACACCATCTTGGGAAACCGCATCTTCAAACTCTTGACCATCTTCACTCCTCACCAAATTTATCAGCAATCATTTCAATATGTCTGAGTCTACACTGGAACTCAAAACCTACCATGGTAATTGCCATTGCGGTGCCTTCAAGTTCACCATAAAAATGCCTGAGATAACTACCGTTACTCAATGCGACTGCAGTATCTGCTTCAAGAAAGGATATCGATGGGTATTTCCTGCTAAGGATTGTTTCGAGATTATCAAGGGGGAGGGTACTTTGAAAGAGTATCATTTTGGAAAACGTACGATGGTTCATAGGGTAATATCACCATCTCTACACTCACCAAAAGATGCTCATCGATTTAGTTTTGCGGAACATGTGGGACGGGTGTGCAAGGTTTCCGCTACAATACTCCAGCGGGAATGGATATTGGTATCAATGTAAGTTAGGATCATGCCACACATTTCATCAAGGTTGTTGACTGATTATCACGTCCAGGTCAATTCCCTCCAAGATATTGATCAATGGTCCTTGACAGTTAAAAAGTAAGTAACGTCCAACTTATACAAATTAGCCCATAGCGATTGTTGACACCGAGTCTTTAGGTATAATGGACTTGCTCATGAACCGCAATATGTTGCACCTAAATACACTGGTGAATTACCAACAGCTGAGTTTGAAAACGAGAAGATCTATACTGGAGGTTGTCACTGTGGTGCAGTGGGCATTGCATTGAAGACTCGCGCTCCTCTCTCCGAGGGATGTGAATTTATCCAGGAGTGCAACTGTAGTATCTGTTGTCGAGTGAGTATTCTCTCAGCAGTTCACTTTGATATACTCGAGTACTACTAATCAACATATAGCTTGGTACCACAATCTGTTATACCAAGAAAGATCAAGTAGCCATTTCCGGCACATCGCATTTGACAAGCTATTCATTCGGCCAAAGCTACAACAAATTCCAATTCTGCTCAACCTGCGGCATTACTGTAATTGTTGACAAGAACGTGTCAGCAGTATCTAAATCTCCAAAAACTTGGGATGCCTGGACGCCGGCACAGCAGGAACGATGGTTAAATATCCTACCGGTCAACTTGAGATGTTTTGAGGGGGTGGAGTGGGATACTATCAATATATACAAGGCCAATTCGAGAGCTACTGATCCGCAATACGTGGTTCCGGAATAATTTTGTCTTTTTTCGTTAAGATTGGAGAGGCGGGGAAACGTTAACGGATCCGGCTGGATTAATGGACGGATGGATGGTAACAGAGTGGAAAAGAATTCTAATTCAATACTTTAGGATTATCAGATAATACCGTGATCCCCAATTATGTTATCGACATCGTATTTTTTTTTTTAATTATATTGGCTTCTTGACATTGCCATAAATATCAAATATCAAATTCTCACCGTTGTCCCACCAAAGAATTGCATCTACGCACATTGGTCTATGATTGGTCATGTTTCATCCACGTGATAATTAACCCATTTTTACTCGAATAGACCTCTTTCACATGCAATTAACATTTTTGGATGATATGGATAGCAACCAACATTCTTATCGGTCTCCTAGAAATATATTCATCTCATCTCATCTCATCTCACAGAGGTTTCTCCCATCTTCATTATGAAATTTATTACCCCCCCATCTTCGCCTTTCGTCTCAAATACATATTCAATTTATGGATTGAATATACATATGATTTCAATGAATACGATTACGGCTTACATTGGATTATGAAGTTAATTTGATTGGTTTACTCCGGAAACGTTTGTTCTGAGCCGTATTCAACTGGTTATCCTTCTCTTGTCCGCATTCACGTCTGTTTGCAAAGTTATCTATTTCCATACATCTATTATATCTTGAAAACACCTTCGATGTATATAATGTACTCACGACTGACCCGTCGTTCCAAACGAAACCTTTCCATAGAGGCATATCTACATCAAGACGAAATGACACCACTTCAAGATCCAGAATTGATGATCGAGAACCAACACCAACATTATTCTCCCAACTTTACTCAAAACCCAAAAGAAGCTTCGATGCTTTACTCCATGCTTCCAACGATTGTGCAATCACATTTGCCTCGTATACCTTCGATTCGAAGTTCCGTTAATATCTACGGACTTGTGAGTGGACGGAAATCCGGGAGCACGGTATCTGGAGCAACTACACCAGGGTCAATATGCTCCTCCTCGTCCATGACACTTGTCGGTGCACGAACTTCGGTATCGAGTGAGGGGGAATCAATGGATAGCTATTTCCCAGAAGAGTCGCTGTTCTCGGACGAAGAGATTCCTCAAGCGCCAAGGAATAGACAGCTTCAAATAATGGGATCGTCTGAAACAACAAAGTCGGGCATTGGATGGAAGTTTGCGAATCAAGGTTTGATAACTACCCTACCTAAATTATGTACGCATACTAATCGTCGTTAAAACAGGGTACAATCTTCTTGCTCTCGCCTTTGAAGAATCATCCGCAGTTTCCCAAAATACTCGATTTAGCAATATTTCCTTGGCGAGACAGCTCTTCATCCACGCCTTGACATACCTACTCCGGGCTCTTCCTTCCGATCTCACAACCGAGGAAACCATGGGTCTGAAAACCGCTATACCCAAAGAAGTGGTAGAATTATTACAAGAGGAATCCAACACCAGCGAAACTTTTCCAAATTCCGCTCTTGGTAACAGACCCCCTTCATTACTCCAAAGAAGTGTCGCCGCTACCATCATTCAACTTTTCCTCCTCTTCCAATTCATCCTTCCTTACTTGAAATATGTACTTACGTCCGCATATCAATACGATCGAAGCCATAGAATATCGGAAAAGGTTCTGTCGCGGGGCTTTGTAACGGTAGACACGATTGGCAAATCGAGTTTGGCAGTTACTGGAGCCATATACGGAATCGGTGATGGGAAAGTTGGGGAAGCCCTTACGAAAGCTGCGGCGTGGGTTATAGAGGGTGTTACGGGGGGTTTACATGAAGGTGTGAGTGAGGGATTGGTGATGTTGGGTGCTAAGAATAGTGCAAAGAATAGTGCAAAGAATGGCGCTTCGTCGCCCAAGAGAAAGTAGAGCGGTAGATAGAAAGGAAAGGAAGGAGATGCATTATGATACCCGAGTATACAATGGGCGTTTGGGGGTATCGGACATACTTCTGGGAATATAGGATAGAAGAATAATGGGTTGTATTTCTTGGGATGCCAGTGTTAATATACAAAATGTTAGAAAGTGATGCCCTATAACATAGTGGAAATAGCAGTATTATTGACTATTACAAGAAAGGTTGAACTAGTAGAGTTAAGCTCTTTTTTCACCAAGGTTATTATCTTGGTAAGAAAACCATTTAATACCTTTATTAATCATATACTCATATATATGTAATTCCTTTTAATCTCAACTTCTAATACTCCCCTATTGAAATTATATCTTTGTGAATATTATTCATATTTCCTTCAGTTATACTACTAGCTCCAGCATTCTGTAGAACCTTTCGAATACAATCCTCCCATATAGCTTTGTTATCCCATCAGCTACCATATCAATAGTCTTGATATAACTAGTAAAAACTTTTCCTTTTTCTATTAAAGCTCTAATGAAATAATAATATATATCAATATATTTGGATCTTTTATATAAATATGGATTATTGATCAATATTATAGCTCCTTGGTTATCTCCTAGCATTTGAATAGTTTTGTTGTTTATTTCAATATACTAAATCCTCAATAAATCTTTCAATATTTGGACTAACCATTTTCCTTACTTAGTAAACATAGTTATAACGATGTATTCCGATTCTGTATTTGATATAAATATTAAGTTCTGTTTTCTATTAGCCTATGAAATTGACCTACTATAGAATATCACACTCCCCGAAAATGCTTTTTCTATTGTATCAATCATTAATTTAATCTATATCTGTGTATATTTTTT
>KI628918.1:0-17513 GCA_000503235.1 Sclerotinia borealis F-4128
AATTTGTCAATTTGTCAATTTGTCAATCTATCAATTTGTAAACTCCAAACATATAAGGAAATTCTTTTACCCTTACCCTTGAACGGCGACAGTCAATTTGTAAACTCCAAAGAGATCCGAAACAATGCAGCACCAGCGCTTTCTTATCTCATCTCATCTCATGAGATCAAACTCACCTCTCACTTTTTCCTCCACGAGAGGGTCCGAACCAAACCCTTCAGTTTTTGGCTGAACTTCCTCTCCAATTTCTTCGGTTTGGGAGCAGGTGCTTCAACCGGAGAAACAGGGGATTGATCCGGAAGGGATGGTTGACCTGGACGTTGCTTGCCGTTTTCATCCTTTTCCTCTACACTTTGTGGAACCGCAGGTTGACATGGACGACGTGACGCGTCAATTTTATCCTCGTTCTCTTTGAACGGATAGTTCGGATGTTCCGATCTATCGATAGACTTGCCTTTTCCGTTTTGATTATTAAGAACTCCTGTTCCTAAAGATTTTGGAGGTGTTTGGACTGTGTAGTATGCCTGATATTTCTCCCACTCTGTTGTTGTACGAGCGTTTTCCGGGATGGTACATCTCATGCATCGATAACCCAATACCTTGTCCGGCTGTCGCGCATAGAATCGACATATTTGAGGAGGACCGATACCTTCCCCACACTTGATGTAGGAATTGACTTTGCACCCGCAGGTGAAGACTTCGACATTTTGAAGACATATTTTGAAGGTTGAGGTTGCTGTTTGTTTGTTCTGCTTGGGTGAGTGTATGAGTGTTGTATGGTTGCTGTGTAAGTATTGTGTATGGGTTGGGAAGTGAATCAATGGATTGGAGAAAAGGAAAGCAGGGAGAGTAAAGGAAAACCTATATATATATAAGAAAATTGGCATTGTTTGGATATTGTTTTCACATTCAAATATTCCTGTATCTGATTTATTACACAACAGAGTTCACCTTACAGAGGATAGAAATCGACGTGAACAATATCAGAACAATGATTAAACTATCAAACCCGTTAAGTTGCTAGTGCGATTTATTCTGCTAATGTTGTTCATTCGCAAGTAGTTTAAATCAGATTTGCCTTCGAATTCATACCGGTACTTAGGTTTATACAACGAGCTTGATTCTCTACCCGATTTAATAACGCCTGTCTAAGAATTTCCATATCAATATCAGATTTGAATTTGAATATATAGTGCCTCGATCAAAATAGTCTCGGTTTCAACAAAAGTAAGTCATTGAATAAAAAATTAATAGATTTATATTAGTAAATGATCAAATGAAAAAGATTCTCTATAAGATAAAAGTCACAAATCACAAATCTCACACTTCAAAATCACAATTCACGCAATCACTAAACGAATATTCTCAATGGAAAAAAAATCTTATTCTTGCAATACTACTTCGCACTCACATAACTTTTCCGAAGCTCGGTACCAGTACCAGGACCAGTCTAGATACTTTCCTCTCTCACCCCTTCCCTCTGCTCACTCTACTCTCACATAACCGCACAAAGCCCCCATTTCTTCATTTTCTTCCGATAGCAGGAAATACATTTGCGATCCCGATCAATGTAGCGCCATTTGTAGTCGGGACAACGGCTGATATGATAGCAATGCAAGGGGTTGCGACGCTTATAATCGCAGTACCGGTTATTCACGCTAAAGTGACCACAGGTGAATTTGTAATGGTTGCGGTTGCACATCTTTGCGATTGGGGGGTTCTGGAGTGTTAGTGTGGACAGTGCTGGAGATTGGGGTTTGCTGTGTGTGTGAGTGGGTGTTGTTGCTGTTTTGGAAGTAGGATTGGGAAAGCAAAAGAGAGAATGTGCAAGAGGAAAGGGGGACGGGTCTATGTATGAAGTTAAGGGTATTGTTCAGGTGCAGTTCTCGATTCTGTAGATGAGGGTTGCTTTTGGTGCTAAGATTAGCTGGAATTGAGAACAATATCAGAGCAACGTTTTATCGTTAAGATTGAGTGTAACTATGCTGAGGTATTTATCGTTCCTTTTGTGTAAGTAAGGCCTTGAGAAAAACTTGGGCTAATCGAGATAACATCCGCTTGAAATCATTGTTCAACCTTTGGGATTCGCAGAGCCTTAGGGCTACTTTGGTTGTCATTTTCCATGCTCATTTTTGGACTTCCTTGTGAAACAACCTATACGTTCTATTCCTATGCTTTTGGATACAAAAATTGGATTGTATATTTAATAAATATTAATGGAAAGGGGGGAGGGGGAAGGGGTATTAGAACATTTCATGACTTAAAACTTATATTAAACATTCTAGGCTTTCTATAGTTTTATATAAAGTAGAAGAGAAGAATGAATAGATAAAAGCATCTTTTGCTTTCTTATTTCTATTATACATTCTATTATTTTTATAAACCTTTACCATTTTTCGAATCTTAAAATATCGAATATTTTAAATGTTAGATGGTGAAGCTATCCCCGCTTTCGCTTAAATAATCACGTCATGCTATTAATATGTTCCGGGCCATAGCTCAATATCCCCATTGTGAAATGCCCTACATACATTTCGAAATGAGCTAGGTTTCGGAGTGAGCTAGCTCATACGATTCATGAGGGCATTCCGAAATGAGCTAAAGCTTATTCGCAAATGCCCTAAGGGTCCATTTTACCATATACTAAGTTGATTTCGGAATGCCCTCATGAATCGTATGAGCTAAGTGCATTTCACAATGGGGATATTGAGCTATGGCCCGGAACAAATAACAACGAGCCTGAAAACTCTACTTGAAGGTTTCACTTTGTTGCATTTCCTTTGGTGATAAGAGAATGATTTCAATGAATTTAATACACTCAAATATAAAACAAATCCCGGTTTCTTAGCCCTTATTCCAAAAAGTCACAATCTTGAGGACTGTTTTTCGAACAATACCTGAATAAGACTTCTATGACTGACAGGCCGTTACCATGCACCTCTTGTTATCTTGTTGATGGTATGAAAAGGGGAAGAGACAATAAAGGGCTCGAGTCGCTCGGCTAGCCATGTATACACCACTTTACAGCTCGAGTGTATCGAAAAAGCCTGAGCCATCTATTGAAGACGAATATGATGAACATGTAACTAATTCTATTACTAGAATCTTTGTTTGAAGAATGTACTTGTTTCGCTGATACTTTATACTGATAACAGTAACACGGGATATTCAGAGATCATTGAACAGACTTTAAACAATATCTCTTCTGGAAGTATAAATGTCCCCCTTTGAACGTACTTTCCCCTTCTCTCCTCATCATCTTGATCATCATCTGGATCACATCTTGATCATTAACACACACAAAACACACAAGACACAAGATCAACATCAACATCAACATCAACAAGAAGACAAACAACATCAACACCATCGCCACTATGAAAAACATCTTCATCACCGTGTGCTGTTTGCTTGCAGGCATCACCATCGCAACCAGCAACGGACTTCCCGAAGTTCCCACAGAAGACTGGTGTGGACGTCCCGGACAAGCATGCAAGCGTGCTCCACTCGCTGAGGCTGTTGAGGCTGTTGAACCTTGGTGCGGACGCACTGGACAAGCATGCAAGCGAACCCCAATCAATGAGGCTGAACCTGATGAAGCTTGGTGCGGACGCACTGGACAGTACAGGCATGCAAGCGAACCCCAATCGTTGAGACTGAAGCTGATGAATCTTGGTGCGGACGCACTGGACAAGCATGCCGCAAGTACAAGCGGGCAGCTTGAGTCGCTAGGCCCCCAGGATCCCCCATCAAACCCAATCCTTTTGAGATCGACCACAAGAATCTCGAGAAGACACATGAGAGGGAGTTGCCGGGGGTGAGGATCTCAGGAAGATTTAGGACCTGTTGAATTTCAATGAAAAATTCTGAATCAGGGTCGAGCTCCAGTGAGATCATCTTGAGTCAGAAGGATGAGGATGAGAAATGAACACATCTTGACCCATGACCACAAGAATGAAGAGACTGATCAAGAAGAATGCTGAGGGAAATCCAAATTGATCTTTTTCTTTTGTTTTTCCTAAGAGGCTAATTTGAATCACACAACAAGAACCCCCCCCCCCCCCCCCAAAAAAAAGTAAAAAAAAAAGATTGATCAAGCAGAACACTGAGGTCCTTTGAGGTCCTTGGGATCCAAAATGACAACTTTTCTTTTGTTTTTCTTAACAGGCGGCTAGTGGGAATCATGTAAAAAGACAAAAACCAAAAAAAAAAGTTTGTTTAAGAAGAACACTGAGGGAGTCCTCGGGATCTGAATTGAAAACATTTCTTCGATTTATTCCATCACACAGGAGCCTCTTGAAATCACCACTTTCGAGGAAAAAAAAAAAGAAACAATAATAATAACAATAAAAAAGCCTAACAAGGCGACTAAACCCAAATATGCTGTAAATCCCAAGGTAATGACTATATGCAATTGACTATGAATAATAACTATATACAATGTGAAAATGATGAAATAAGACTTCGATATAATAATATATAAATAACACTTATAGGCAGCATCCTTGTGCTGCCTCTCTACTCTATATACCAAACCTACCTCTTCATCTCTCTATATCATCTCTCTCTCTTCTAGTGCTCGGTTCAACTTTCCCCCTTGGAGAAAGATATAGATAGAAAATGATACGAGAAAGAATTTATAAAGAGATACCGGTCGCAGAAATTTAGCAAGAAGGATAACCTCCCTCCCTGAAGCGAGATTCTTTTAAGCGAGATCCCCCAAAGCGAGCTTTAGTATAACTCAGACTCATAAATCCAAATCCAACATCAAAATATTTGTTTATCTCATAACGCAAGAGAGGAAAGAAGGAAGGAGGATGTATGTATGTTTGTAAGAAGTTCAATGAAATTATCATTTGATTCCATTCCTACTACGGAATCGAGATGTTTGTTTTGAATGAATCGTAGATGAGAGAGTGTGTTTAGAGGAGAGTATGTCCTTATACAATATCCGCTTGGATGTCTGAGAATTCCCTTCTCGCATACACCAGTATTGGATGAAGATCATGATCATCATGTTGGTGTAACACCGATTCGAGATTCGGACGACGACAGTATAATTCAATAAATAGATCACACTGATGATTGAGATACGAGAGTGAAGTTAAAGAGGATTTCTCATTTCATGTATATAAGAATAAAAATAAAACGCCAGGAACCCAAGGTTATATACAAAACACCACATCCATTCCTATGCACAATTATCCAGTCCGTTTATGATCTATCATTTTATATCATCCATCGTCAATCACCCTATGTTTAGCAGTCCCATCTACAGCTTTGCTTCCAATCCGATAGTTGATGTTGAAGTCGTACCCATGCCCTTCAATCCCTTTGGTGCCAAGATAATGTTATATTCGAGATCCAATTCTGCCTTGGGGTCGCCATGGCGGGGCTTGAAATCAACGACGAGATCTGGCTTTACGGCAAAGACGGTATCGGTGATGAGGTATGGGTCGGTGTTGGGGTAGATTTGTGTTGTTACTGGCTTATAGTCTTCGTTTGAGATCTGCAGATTCATGCATTAGCTTTGAATCATGTTAGAGGGTGTAAAGTAGCTTACCATCAAGTGAATGTGAGCTGGTCTCATTGGGTGACGATCAAGAAAATTCAAAAGAACACCAGCGGGTCCGTCGGTTGGCAGAGAGTATGCAGTTGGGTGCAGGCAATAGAAATGATATTCTCCGTTCTCGTCGGTCTTGAACTTTCCTCTCAGGTTATTATCGGATTGGTTATCAGGGTCTTGGAAATCGTATTTTCCATTGGCAGACGCTTGCCAGATGTCAACGACTGCGTTTACAATTGGCTTCTTGGTGACTAAATCGGTAACGGTTCCGTGCATCAAAGTAGTCTGGCCACCTTCTGGTACTGGGTCCTGCATGATGCTACCGCCAAGTGGTCGGAATGGGGCGTTGGGGCTCCAGAATGGGCCGAGAATTGAGGAGGAGGTGGGGGTCTCGCCAGATTCGGTCATAATATGGTGTGCGATTTCATCAACGACTCTAGAAATATTGTTAGATATGATTGCGGAGTAACACATCTTGGGTACTTACGATTCCAAGCCGAGAACATCGGAAATGCGGTGACCTTCATTTCTGGTGGGAGTGCTGATTTGTCCAATGGTATTGACGAAGTTGACTCCGGTCAACCATTCATCAATTGTGAGTTCGTTCTCTCGTGCGTAGTCGTGGATATGTTGGATGAGAGAGCCCATCAATTGTCTTGAACGGGCATCAGTCTTAGGACCAATAGATTTGATGACATTGGTAGTAAAAGTTGGGTCAAATCTTTCGAATCCCTTTGAAGTAGTATTCTCTTGATGTGTCGACATTTTGATGTTGATTGAAGGGGGTATTATATATATAGATGTTATGGTCGGATGGTAGTGAAGTGAAATGAGGATAGTATAGTATAGTATATATAGTATAGTTGAATGGATACTGGATACAAAGAAGTTGATGATGATGGAACTTAACTATTTATCTCAAGGAAGACCTATATATATATGAATAATTCCTCCAACTATCCTCCCTACACTCATCCTAAAGTTGGGGACGAATGAACAAGCATCTAACGAGTAGTCCGTAATACATACTCCGGAATTGGTGATTGAATGACCCCTCCTTCCTTCCAGTGATGGATGGATCGGGCTGGTTGAGTTGAGACGGTACTTTAGTCGGCTGTTATCGCAAAACAATAAAACAATTGTGGATTTGGTTTTAAAGTAGCACGGAATTGATATTCGGGACTATCTGAAATGCTAATTGAAACCAAGTCACGGTTTGGCCGGAAGTATCTTTTTCCACGTTTGAATGGAGATGTCCGGAAATGTCTTTTACCGACTCCCCGGATTACGCCCCGCAACTTCTATAGCTATGGGTCCCGCCAATGGCAATCCAGGGGTTGTATGACAGTAATGTTGTTAAAAAATAACAAAACAAACTAATTTCAGCTATCAGCTCATTATAGAGAGAAGTCGTAACGAGATTCCAATTTTATATGCAACATTTGACTCCTGGTACTTACTTGTATTGATTAATTGATTGTATGTTCAAAAACTCATTTTTCCGCCGATTTTGCCCTTCACAACCGAGGAGAATGCTTCATCATTTGATGGTGGGAACTTGGACTTCTCCTGGTGCAATCTTTACCATTGAGTTTGATGATGAAGCATTAACCTTAAAACTGCTCAAGAAGACATCAATTCCAGAAGATGAGCCAATTTCTTGGATGACGTTTGATGTAAGCTTGTATTTCTGTCTGATGAGTATGTCGGCTCTCTTGGTTGCCAGCACGCTGACCAAATGCTTTTGTGTACAGCATGCGAAGAAAAACATATATGGAGCTTCAATGAAGAAATGGTCAAGTCATTCTGTTACAAGTCCCGCAGAGATTCAACATACCAATTCGCATCCTATGTCCCATGACCGTATGTTACTTCCTCAGTTGATTGGATTGATTGGGATGTTTCCTCATACCATATGTATACAGCCTCTGCAGCGAAATCCGATACGAGAACAAGAGCAATTTTCTGCTTAGCAGCAAAGAAGGCACCCTATAATGTTTACGGCAATCCATTCTACGAGTATGCTGGACACGGAAATGTTTTCTCCGTCGATGAGAATGGCGCATTAAAGGAAAACATTCAAAACTATGAATACAGTTCCGAATCCGCAATACACGGCATGGTGTTTGACACAGAAGAGAATTATCTTTATTCTGCAGATATGTGGGGCAACAAAGTATGGACGCATAAAAAAGATAGCCAAACAGGTTTACTTGAGTTGGTGGGAAGTGTAAATGCACCGAAAAAGGGAGATAATCCTAGATGGGTTGAAATACATCCAAATGGAAAATATCTTTATGCTGTGAATGAAGGAGGAAACAATTTGGCAGTCTATGTCATTGATGAAGAAACCCATCTGCCAGTATTTACAAATATAACATACCCTCTAGTCCCTCCAGGTATGCATTGTCCTTCCCCCCCTTCATGATCACACATTTTTTTCGCTTAGCGACTGATACATGATCATAGGGGTTCCAAATTTGAAGTTATATCGATCAGATGTTGTTTTCACTTCGCATAGTGGTAAATATCTCTTTGCAACATCACGCTCGAATGATTTCAAAGTTACCGGCTACATAGCAGCTTTCAAACTCGGATCAGCTGGAAATATCGAAAGACAGATATGTCTGAATCCAACACCGACAAGTGGAAGTCATTCAAACGCAGTAAGTCCTTGCCCTTGGAGTGACGAATGGCTGGCTTTGACGGATGATCAAGATGGCGGATTGGAAATTTATAGATGGCATAAGGAGTTTCTGCATAGGGTTGCGAGAATTGATATCCCTGAACCTGGTTTTGGTATGAATGCTATTTGGTATGATTAATAGATATAGATAAAGACAATATTATTTAGCATATAGAATGAGAGATGAATCAAAACAATCAGAGTACAAGGTACTTATTTCCACATGTCAATTGGAACTCTAATTGAAATCATTGGATGCCTTAGATTTAGCAAGGCATGAATCCAACCCCTCGTCTAGAAAAAAGCCGAAGGAGCTTTCCGAGCCAAACACTACATGTGCCGGATTCCTAACCGCTGTTAAACTGCCGGCAACTCTTCAACAATATGGGGTCAATATTTTTGAATGATAAATCCATATGGAGGGGCAGATATGGCCGTGTGCGACGGTTAAGCCTTCTGCCCTCTAAATCAACCCTTTCCGTCCACTGCGAAATCGTTGTCATCAATACAACCCTCCTCACCCCCCAACAAAACGATTGATCTCAGGATTGAGTCAATCTATACAGAACATTTCTAACTACTTCCACACTAAAACCTCATACCATCTCAATCATGGCACCCATACCCGGAATCCTCTATGTCACCATGCAACCTGAAGAATCTCTTACTGATTCCCAATTGCACGACTGGTACAATAATGAGCATGGACCTCTACGATTGCGTCTCCCCTTCGTCACAAACGGTTTTCGTTACTGTGCAACCGATATATCATCTTCCACTCCTGCCTCTCCATCGCATCCAGAATGGATGGCCATGTACGATGTCACCGACATGGCTGCCATGAACACCGAAACCTATCTTCGACTCCGCGGGCCCAAGGTCAAGACCGATAGAGAAAAGGAAGCAATGGCACAGATAAAGGTGGATAGAAAGCTCTATGATTATATAAGTGGCATGGAAATAGACGGATATAAGAAGGTGGAGGAAGTGGGGTATGAGGAGGGGAATTACGTGGTTGCGTTCACGGCTGAAATCAACGAGGAAGTAGAAGAAGAATACAACAAGTGGATGGTAGAGGAGCATCTGCCAATGTTATCGAAGATCCCGGGCTGGAGACGTACGAGACGTTTTGTTACAAGCAGCATACTAGGAGGAAAAGAAGGAAAGGAATATTTGAACATTCATGAGTTCGCGACTCAAAACGCTGCGTCAGGGGAAGGAATCAAAACTGCGATATCAACGGAACGGTCTCAGAAGATCATCGCAACTGCTTTCAAAACCCAAAATGCCAGGCACTATGGTTTATACTATACATTCGGTGCCGCTCCTCGAGATATCTCCAACTTCTCCAAATCTTATTCAACGAGTTGGAAATCGATTGACGAGAAGACAAGTACTGGACCAAACGATATTGCAGAAGGCGGAGTAATCGAATCATACCTCACAACGCCAGATGGGGTTGATCTCGCATACCGACTTGAAGGATCCTCCGACCCGACATCTCCTCTTATAATTCTCAGCAATTCTATCCTCGTGACCTATTCAATATGGACCCCCTTCATCCAAGCATTCCTTGCATCACCCACCGGCCAGAACTACCGCATTCTACGCTACAACGCCCGTGGCCGCACATCGAACCCTGGCTCTCTGCCCGTAACCATCGACCTCCTCGCTTCAGACATCATTAATATCCTAGACACCCTCCGCGTTCCCAAAGCCGCCTGCTTAATCGGGGTCTCACTCGGTGGTGTTACCGTTCTGAACACTGCTCTCAAATACCCCGATCGCGTCAATGCTTTCATATCCTGCGACACAAATGCCTTTGCTCCTCCCTCCAATCCCAAAGCCTGGGATGAGCGCATCGCCATGTCCGCAGCCGAAGCTGCCTTATCGCCCGACGATGAACACATTGTAGGATCGAAATTAGCGGAAGTCACCACGCGCAGATGGTTCGTGGCCGAGAATTACGAGAATGAGACATTGAAGATGAGATTCGGGGATGTGAAGAGGCAGGTTGAGGGAAATAGTTTTATTGGGTTCAAAAAGGGCGTGAAAGCACTTTATCAGTATGATATTAGAGAAGAACTGAAGAACCCGGGTGTGGAGAAGGCCTTGTTTGTGGTTGGGGGCAGCGATGGTGTTTTGCCAAAGACGATGAAGGAGATGGCGGGGAATTATGGGAAGGGCGTTGAGTGTAAGGTCATCGAGGGAGCGGGTCATCTTCCGATGGTTGAGAAGCCGGGGGAATTTGCTGATCTTTTAGTGAAGTTTTTGGAGTGAATGGGATGCTGATAGACCCATTCATTGATTAGTTTCAAAAGAATCAATATTCAAGTCAATTGCCAGTCTTTCAACTCTGGTGAATGTCTATCCGGCCAGTGATTCGAAATAGTTCTGGGTATACTCAAGTATATACACATAGAAAGTTGTACACAAGAATTACAATCGTCCTCCCAATATTTCCTCGAAATGAAATACATACATACGAACCATTTTCCATTTCCATTTCCATCTCATCAGCTTCCATTTATTCATATCCATTCACTTCATTCACTCAACGAAGAATCGACACAGACTACTCGAGTATATTGAGTACAAAAATAACATCAATATCAATATCAATATCAATAAATAGCTACTTTGCCAGAAGAAAAAAAAGTATATGATTCAAATTATTGCATGTTCGGTCCATCCACTATGTATGTATGTATGTATCTATGATACACTACACGAGTATGCTTGCTATCTATCTCCATCTATCCATCAGATGTACTTATTTACTTGATTACTAGTATGAGTACTCGAGTATGTAAGTCTTATATCCAGTTCAATGTCTCCTCCCTAATAACATACATATAACATACCATGATATGATACGATAGGTTACGATTTCCTATACTATGCTATGCTATGCTATGTTTTATGTGCCAAACATATACATTACAGTACATATAAGATTACATGAGTATAAAAGAAAAGCCAAAAAAGGCCAAAAAAGCACTTCCGATGAAAAATAGATTGGGGAAGAAAAGTTGAATACAATACATACTCGAGTACATTACATACAACATATACAATAAAACAGCACACCTCATGCACTCATGCCATGCCATGCCATGCCATGCTATACCATCCCATCCCATTCTTTTTTACGTGCTAGTTTCTTATATTTATCTCGTATACCTCGCCGGCATTTTTCTCGTTCTTCGTGTTCTTCTCACTGCTTCATCATCTTCTTCTTCTTCATCATCTTCATCTTCTGCATCTCCCATTTCGATATCCGATGAGAGTTTGCCGATGAACGTTTCGTCTTCTACGTCGCT
Organism: Sclerotinia borealis F-4128; assembly: GCA_000503235.1. Lineage (NCBI taxonomy): Eukaryota > Fungi > Ascomycota > Leotiomycetes > Helotiales > Sclerotiniaceae > Sclerotinia > Sclerotinia borealis. Next base: position 11,576 of record KI628918.1, read on the forward strand.
GTCTTGTATTATATCTGGGTAGAGCGATGGGTCGATATCCATCATCATCTCATCGCCATCTCCATCAATTTCTCCATCTTCTTGATCCCCATGAGGATTCGACAGTCCCGCAACAGCAAGGTGCGGCTCCACTCTCGCTTTTTTACTAGCCTTCCCCCTCGGCCTCCCTCTCTTCCCCTTTGTGGATACTCCCCCCTCTAGCGCCTCCACAATCTCGCGAGCTTTTTCCCTCCGAGCCCCCCTCCTCCCACTCAACCCATCGAGCTCCGCCAGCGCCGCCTCTCCCGTAACCACTCCCTGATTTGCTTGCGGCATCTTCCCTTTGCCATCCCCGATTTTCTTATCCAAGCCTTGAATTTCCGCAAATTTCTTGCCGTAGTTGAAGAATAATTCTTCTCCAATTTTGATGTCACGACTGGCGCGGAATTCAATCCGATGCTCTCCATGCACCAGTAGAATTTTCGCAATACAATTGAGCCCATCGGCCTCCGTCTCCGCGTGATTGATGAATCGGGTTTTATTCCCCATTCGTGCACCATCTATAATCCATTCCTTGTTCAGATCGAAGAGAAAACTTGAATACTTGCGATCGTATATCACTCCCCGACGGTTAGCTTCATTTTCCGAAATCACCTCTCCAGCATATTCATGAAGAAAATCCCCTTTCTTGATCGGTTCCGCGGTGAACAGGCCGAAGCCGACGCCTTGGAGTTGAGATTTTCCCAAAATGAGCTTTTTATTGACTCCACGTTGTAGTGCTATATTCTGACAACCATTTTGGAAAAGTCCTTCCTTGTGCCGATTCTGCGGTCGAGTGCGATCTAGTGAGCCACAGCTATCGCACTGTTCACCGCATTCGCGGTTCATCTGGAAGCAAATGCAGGTATCCGAGGCGCAAGCGAGACCCTCGGCATGACAAGAACAGCCCGCGAATCGTCGTCCACAGTCATCGGGACAGCCACAGAAATGTTCGCAGAGAATGTTCTGGATGACGCAATGGCAGTCCATCTCGCGACGACATGGACCATCGTGCACACATGGGGCCGGTTGAACGCGTTTATCATGCATGTGCGCTGTGGTGTCATCTTGCCAGCCTGGCTTGAGACCGCGATTTCTGGGCACGGCTTTAGGGTCGTACCATTCCGCAGGCTCAATTTTCTGTTTCTTAGGAAGAGCTCGACTCCTGTTGACGGGGGCTTGGTCCTCGAGGTCGAGGATTTTGGAATATATTTGCCAGCAGGGCTTATCGACGATGTCTACAAGACTGCAAGGTTTGTTAGGTTTGACTGCTAATAGAATATTTTTGAGCTCGTTCTCCTCTTCTTGGGTCCAGGCATAGTTAGTCCATATAGTTCTTCCTCGGTAACACTCGTCGCTACATGCTTTTGCGGTGTCTTTATCGGTGTTCCAATGCTCTGGGTGCCAGTTCTCGTTCTTTTTGCTGTGATCTCGAGCATTGTGTTTTCGTCTGACATCTGGATAATGCATAACGAGCTTGTCCCATACGTATTCGTAATCTGACTTTTTGAATGATCGGCCAGCAGGAGAACCGACTTCGGAGGAATCATCACTTGAAATGTCTTTGTTGATTTTCAGATAATTATACTCACCATGAGTTGTGCAAGCGGCACCTAGGCAGATTAGACAGGTAAATTGCGCCACGGTCTCCAGTCGTTCTGGGGGAGATGGCCGATCGGCTGATCGCTCACATGATTGGGCTGCTCTCGATGATTCGACCAGCTCTTTGAACCGGGATTGAGACAGGACCACATCATCCAGATCAACTCCAAAGGCTTCGGTCATTTCTTCGACAATCAACACCATTTTCTTATACAACTCTCCAGTTAAAGGGCCGCCGAGTGTCTTGAGGACGAATTTCTCTTCTTCTTTAGGGTATGACAATCTTTGAGACTCATGTCCCAAATAGTATCGAACAAGTGCAGGCCTATTGCAATTGTCGTAACCGATCCCTTCTAAAAAGTCATCTAAGTGTCTGTCGATCTGAGATACCCTTTCCTTCTCTCTTGGGTCACTATTTCTTTCAGTATAAGCTGTGTTTAAGTCCTTTACAAATTTTTCCGCTGACTCCTTCTTATTATGTATAGCATTACCAGTGTCGACTATTGGAATATAACGAAGCGTTTCATCATCTCCGGTGAGGTGATTTCGTATTACATTGATATGATGGGTGTAAGCAGGTGTTCGATCCACGCCACCATGCCCCACTACTATTGGTATAACGTAAGTTGGGATTTTGTCTTTCCTGGTAGTCTAGTTTGGTTAGTAAAGACCAAACGATATGCTTTTGCATTACTTACTCGTATGTCCAGTTTTACAGCCCCCTCGGCATTTTCGTCTGCTGCTTTTAAGGATGCAAAGGGGCTTTCCTCGTCCAGATTATCTAATTTCATCGCTGTTTGGGCGCGCAGCCGTCGTTTCTCCAGAATAGATCTGATGCTTAGGCCACGATCTTCCGTCATAGTCTCCTCTAAGTTTGCCAGACTTCGTTTCATCTCGTCAACTGACAATCCTTGATACTCTATTTTGGACGGTCCACCTAGGGTTAAACACTTTCCCTTTGATATGAGAGTCATGTGGCTTTCCGATTGTCCACATCTCTCCTTTCCAGCATCGAGGATAGGTGAAGCAGAGCGAGGGGATGGAGGCTTCGATACTAAGTTTTGGTTTGTATCTTGACCTCTTTTTCTTCTCCTTCGAGGTAGTGGCTGAATATCGTCGTCTTCGTCATCCGAAGCTTCACTGTCGATACTTCTTCCTCCAGTAGCATTGTTCCTTTCATGTCTCTGCTTCTCCCAGGCTGGTCCGCGTCTCGCACCGCCATGATTCCCTTTCTTTTTGTAAGGGGTCTTTCGAGCTTTGGAACTATCAGTGCCGCTCGGAAATTCATAATCTATGATCTCGTTTTCAGTACGATCTGGGTTATCATTCCCATCTGGCTGCAAAACCATGCTTAGTATTTTGCCATTCCCATCATGATTTCCAGCATCGTCGTCTTTATCGGTGTTCCTAGCATTTTCTCTTGCCGGTATATAATCCTCTGCCCTCCTTTCCACAACTTTACGAGTGATTCGAGGAACTTCTTCTCGTGTCAATAGATTCGAGTTCGTGTCTTCCTTTTCTATTGATCTAGAACACCCTGCCTCGCCATCCAGACGGGATTCCAGAAAGAGACTTTGCTTCTTGTGTAAATCAAGTTCCGCTCGGGATTCATTGTCATTTTGACTTCCAGATCTACCTCTATCAATCTGAATAATTGATGGCGCGTCTCTTGCGAAAACTGGAGATTCTTTGATTCCGAGTGATATAGATGCTATAGGGCACTGCGGTCTTGGCGTTGCAACCTTTTCAGAATCAAGGTGGACGGGTGGAATATTCGAAGCAGGCACCTTCCCCGCAGTAGATATGTTCAGTTGCGATGGGCCGGCCGTTGAAAGTGAGGTAGCCTTTGATTTTGGTTGCTGGCCTATAACATGAGAAAGGTTCAAAATAGATCCTGATTTTGGCAAAATCCCGTGACCTCCCAATGCTCCTGGTGTTGATCTTGCTGAACTGGGCGCAGAATTAATTTTATTTTGTGTCGAATGAGAAGTAACGGGAGCAAATGATCCAGAGCTGGATTTTCGGTGTGAGACCATAACTGTTTTCCGTGCAGTACCTTGTCTTAGAGGAACACTGCTTGCCACCCCTCCGCTGTTAGATTTTGATCTCGAAGGTGACCTTCTAGTCATAGCATCAGTCTTGGGATTGTCATCAACCTTTTTTGAAAGTGACCCTGATACTTTTGTACGAAGTTCGTCGTCGGATTCACCCCCCGACAAAAGGCTGTATATTCCTCCATTTTGATATTTTGGAACCCTTGTTCTGGGCTTTGCTGAAGCGTTTGGTGGCGAATTTAGTGACAATTTTACCTCTGCTTGTGGCTTTGATAATACTGGTGTCTTTGCCGGCGCAGAAGGTTCGTCATCGGATGATATTGACAAATCAATGAAGGACTTGTTACTTTTCTTCTTGAGTTTCTCATTGCGCTTCTTACTATCTTCGCTGTCCTCATCATTATCCCCTGTGAGATCAATGAACATGGATGAAGCCAGATTTCTGCGACCTCCTCCAGTGGAGCGCGATGCACCGCTACCATTGGCACCAGACATTTCGGGGACAGTTTCCTGAAAGTCAGGCTCGCCTCGGATTAACTTCTTCTACCTGTCGATACGATATGCTACCTCCTGAACAAGCAAGTTTCAACAACGGCTATCCGACTCATAATAGCATTCCTTTTGCTTCTGCTTTGGCGTAGAGTTTTGGGTTTTGGGTTTTGGGTTTTGGGTTTTAAAATGTCGCACGAGTTGACAAGGTCAAGAAGAAAACTTTCAAGTAACGTGATTTTAGTAAAAAGATCTAGAAAGTGAATGGATGAAATTGAATGGAAAAGTGTGAAAATATCATCAGTTTTGTGAGTACGAGGAAAGAGCTTTGCCCCACGACAAATTTAGATTCGGGATCCAGAAAGCATAAGTAGGCTAGAAGTGTGTTATGATCCAAAAGGACGACCGAGATGGTCGGTTTGACTGTACGGGATCTAATCCTCTTCGCGTCTTGATGCTGCTATTGACCTTGGTAAACTTAAGTTTAATGTTCTAAGCCGGTTTATTTGTTGCGGTTTCTGGTAGTACCAAGAACATAATAAGATGAGGAAGTATTATAAGGATGAATTTATCTCTATGATGGAGAAGTTCGCTTCTTTATTGTTTCAGTATAAACAGATTTGCAGATTGGGCTTGTGAGGTGTGAGGTTGCACGACATATTTTGAGTATTACATAAGCGAGCGGCCGAGTTTCCTATAGTCCTAGTTCAACAATTTAAGATAAAGACTCATCTATTGGTCTCTTTTATTTAAGATTTCTGAAATTATTCTCACAAATGCGACTTGAGCAAGGTTTAATACTTAATAAACAATAATTATATATAATAAATAAACAATCATGTGTTTGTTTATTATATAAGTAATAACTAGACGAGAATCTACTTAGTATTTATTATTATTACTCTTGAATATATTAGAGATGCTATCTAGGCCCTATAGATATACTAGGTTAGGCTAGGCGCTAGACTAGGGTAAGAGTAAAGAACTTTCTTATTCTTATAGTTATTCGATATCTAAGATTCTATACTTTTATTTCGTAATATATAATACGAGCTTGGCTCCGGCCTCTTCAGGGCCTATGAGTCCTAAATGGGCCTCCACCTTCACTCGTGCTGCGCAGCTATAGGATTATATAGTTTATTAAATTCTATTGTTATATATTCAATATAAATATGAATTTTGAAGCTATTCAGATCATTTTCTTTGAATTTTGAAAGGGGTAGCCTGTGCACCAAGCTTGCTTTAGACTAAAATGTGGGGTAAATTTGAGCTCTAAACTTCGAATTCTGAATTCTGAACTTTGAACTCTGTTTGAACTCTAAATCTGAATCTGAATCTGAATATGATATAAGTAGCGTGAGCACAGTTGTAATCCGCCCCTACCCTCGCTTTAGGCTCGGGGGACTGATGCATTCGCTGATAATGAAGTTGAAATATTGAAGCTATTCAGAGTTTTGAAGGGGTGGCCTGTGCATATTTAGCTTCGAATTCTGATTAGAAATAGAGATATCCAATCAGAATCAGAAATATGTTTACAGAAATTTCGGTGCTTTTCGATTCGCAATCTTTCAAAACACTTCAATAATCATTTATTCAACAATAATTGAAGTTATAAATATGAAAATTAGATTGTTGAAAACCTTATAGCTGAATGAATCTGATTATATATTTGAATAATATTTCAAATATTGTTATACTCGATTATATTGCTTGAAAACTTTTCTTAAACTTGATATTCTTATATTAACTAACGTGGTTTATCATGACCCTGCGCA